>NW_026507640.1:0-16061 GCF_026875155.1 Cherax quadricarinatus
GGGTGGTTACTAACACCATACCCATGGTGTGGGTGGTTTGTAAACACCATACCCATGGTGGTGGGTGCGTACTATCACCATACCATGGGTTTGGGGGTTTGGGGGGTGTTAGTAACACCATACCATGGTCGTGGGTGGTACGAACACCATTCCCATGGTGTGGGTGGTTTGTTATCCACCATACCCGTGAGTGTTGTGGTGTTACAACATACCTTGGTGTGGGGTGGGGTAGTAACACCATACCCCAGGTGTGGGTGGTAAGTAACACTCCTTACCCATGGTTTGTGGGTGGTAGTAAAACCATACCCATGGTCGTGGTGGGTGCTAACTCCATACCAAGGTGTGGGTGGTAGTAACCCATACCCATGGTGTGGGTGGTGTAAAACAACCATACCCTTGGTGTGGGTGTGGGTTGGTAGTAACTACCATACCCAGGTGTGGGGGGTCGTATCACCATACCCATGGTGTGGGTGGTAGTAACACCATACCCCTTGGTGTGGGTGGTAGTAATCTCCTTACCATGGTGTGGGTGGTAGTTACACCATACATGGTGTGGGTGGTAGTAACACCATACCAATGGGGTGGGTGGTTAGTAACACCATACCCATTGGTGTGGGTGGTAGTATAAACATACCATGGTGTGGGGTGGTAGTAACACCACCACCCATGGTAGTGGGTGGTAGGATTAACAACCATACCCTTGGTAGTGGGTTGGTGCTAACTCCATTCCACAAGGTGTGGGTGGTGGTAACACCATACCCATGGTGTGGGTGGGTAGTAACACCATACCCTTGGTCGGGGGGTGGTAGTAACACCCTACCCAAGGTGTGGGTGGTGTGTGTAACACCTATACCCATGGTGTGGGGGGGTAGTAACACCATTCTTGGTGTGGGTGGTTGTAACACCATGCCATGGTGTGAGGGTGGTAGTAACACCTACCATGGTGGGGGGGTGGTTGTAAACACCATACCCATGGTGTGGGTGGGTTAGTAACACACCATACCATGGTGTGGGTGGTAGTAAACACCCATACCCATGGTTGTGGGTGGTAGTAACACCATTCCATGGTGTGGGTGGTGTAACACCCATCCCCATGGTGTAGGGTGGTTGGTAGTTACACCATACCCATGGGTGTGGGTGGTAGTAACACCTTACCCAGGGTGTGTGTGGTAGATACATCCTTACCCTTGGCTTTGTGGGTGGAACTAACTCCTTACCCAGGGTGTGGTGGTAGTAACACCGTACCAATGGTGGGTGGGTGGTTGTTAACACCATACCCTCTGGTGGGGGTGGTACTAACCTCCATACCATGGTGTGGGTGGTAGTAACACCATACCCATGGATGTGGTGGTTAGTAACACACAATACCCATGGGGTGGGTGGTTCTGTAAAACCATTACCCATGGTGGGGGTGGTTTAGGTAACACCTTTCACAAGGTGTGGGGTAGGTACTATCACCATACCCAAGGTGTGGATGGGTAGTAACACTTACCCATGTTGTGGGTGGTTCTAACACCATAACCAAGGTGTGGTGGTAGTAATCACCTTACCAAGGTGTGGGTGAATACTAGCACCATACCAAGGTGTGGGTGGGTTAGTAACACATACCCTTGGTTGTGGGTGGTACTAACAACCATACCCATGTGGTGGTCGGTACTAACTCCATATCCCCAAGGTTGTGGGTGGTACTAACACCATACCTTGGTGTGGGTGGTAATAACACCATACCCATGGTGTGGGTGGTAGTTACCACCATACCCATGGTGTGGGTGGGTTGTAAACACATACATGGTGGTGGGGTGGTAGTAAAACCACATACCATGGTGTTGTGCGGAGGTAGTAACACCATACCTTGGTGTGTGGGTGGTTAGTAACACCATATCCATGGTGTGGGTGGGTAGTAAACACCATAACCTATGGTGTGGGTGGTTGTAACACTACCCATGGGTGGGTGGTACTTACACCATACCCATGGTTGTGGGTGGTACTAACACACATACCCATGGTGTGGGTGGTTACTAACATACACATACCCATGGTGTGGGGGTAGTAAAAACCATACAATGGTTGTGGTGGGTGGTAGTAAAACCATTCCCATGTGGTGGGTGGTAGTAAGTAAACACCATAACCATGGTGTGGGTTGATAATGGATAGTAACACCATACCCATGGTGGTGGGAGTAGTAACAACCATACCTTGGTGTGGGTTGGTAGTAAAAAAACACCATTCATGGTTATTGTGGGTGGTGTTGTAACATCCTACCCATGGTGTGGGTGGTACTAACACCATTACCCTGGGTGTGGGTGGTAGTAACACCTACCCTTGGTGTGGGTTGGTTCTAACACCATACCATGGTGTGGGTGGTAGTATACACCTTACCCATGGGTGTGCGGTGGTAGTTAACTCCACCATTACCATTGGTGTGGGTGTAGTTAAACCATACCCATGGTGTGGGTGGTATAACACCATACCCCTTGGTGTGGGTGGTAGTAACACCATTCCTTGGTGTGGGGGTGTAGTTGGTAGTTAGTAACACGATACCATGGTGTGGGCTGGTAGTAACACATACCCATGGTGTGGGGGGTACTAACTCCATACAACTATGGTGTGGGTGGGTAGTAAACACCAGAACCATGTGTGGGTGTAGTAACACCATTACCAATGGGGTGGGTGGTAGTAACATCATACCCATCGGTGTGTGTGGTACTATCACCATACATGGTGTGGGGTGGTAACTAACCACCATACCATGGTGTGGGTGTTGAGTAACACCATAACCCATGGTGTGGGTGGTAGTAACACCATAACCCATGGTTGTGTGGGTGGTACGAACACCATACCCCATGGTGTGGGTGGTACTACCTCCGATACCCATGGTGTGGGAGGTAGTATCCATACCCATGGTCGTGGGGATGGTTACTAACACCATACCATGGTGTGGGTGCGTACTAACCACCATACCCGTGTGGTGTGGGTGGTTGTTAACACCATAACCATGGTGAGGGGTTGGTAGTAAAACCACCATACCATGGTGTGGGTGTAGTAACACCATACCCCATGGTGTGGTGGTTAGTAAAAACCATTTCCCATGGTGTGGGGGGTAGTAACACCATACCTGGTGTGGGGGTATGTATCACTAACCTTGGTGTGGGTGGTTGTAACACCATGTCCATGTGTGGGTGGGTAGTAACTACCTTACCCATGGTGTGGGTGTAGTAACACCATACCATGGTGTGGGTGTACTATCACATACCTATGGTGTGGGTTGTAGTTAACCCATACCCATTGGTGTGGGTGGTAGTAAACACTATTACCCATGGTGTGTGGTGGTAGTAACACCATACCCATGGTGTGGTTGGTAGTAACACCCATTACCCATGGTGTGGTGGTAGTAAACACATACCCTTGGTGTGGGTGGTAGTAAAACACAATACCAATGGTGTGGGTGGTTAGTAACCACCATACCCATGGTTGTGGGTTGTAGTAACACCATACCCATGGTGTGGGTGGTAGTAACACCATACCCATAGTGTGGGTGGTAGTAACACCATACCCATGGTGTGGGTGGTAGTAACACCATTCCCAAGGTGTGGGTGGCCCGGTGGCATGGTGGCTAAAGCTCCCGCTTCACACACGGAGGGCCCGGGTTCGATTCCCGGCGGGTGAAAACATTTCGACACGTTTCCTTACACCTGTTGTCCTGTTCACCTAGCAGCAAATAGGTACCTGGGTGTTAGTCGACTGGTGTGGGTCGCATCCTGGGGGACAAGATTAAGGACACCAATGGAAATTTTAGTTAATACAGTCATCGATGACGATGGACTTGTTTGGGTTATCCTGGGTGGCTAACCCTCCGGGGTTAAAAATCCGAACGAAATCTTATCTTATCTTATCTTAGTAACACCATACCCATGATGTGGGTGGTAGTAACACCATACCCATGGTGTGGGTGGTAGTAACACCATACCCATGGTGTGGGTGGTAGTAACACCATACCCATGGTGGGGGTGGTAAGTAACACCATTACCCATGGTGTGGGTGTAGGTAAACCATAACCATGGTGTGGGTGGTAGGAAACCATACCATGGTGTGGGTGGTTGTAACACCATACCCATGGTGTGGGGGTTTAGTAAAACCATACCATGGTGTGGTGTGGTAGTTACACCTTACCATGGTGTGGGTGGTACTAACTCCTTACCCATGGTGTGATAGGTGGTAGTAAACACCATACCCATGGTGTGGGTGGTACCTAACACCATTACCCTTGGTGGGGTGGTAGTAACACCATACCCTTTGGTGTGGGTGGCAGTAACACCATTCCCATGGTGTGGGGTGGTAGTAACACCTCACCATGTTGTGGGTGGTCTAAATCACCATACCCATGGTGGGGTGGTAGTAAACACCATACCCATGGTTGTGGGTGGTAGTAAAACCCATTTAACAATGGTGTGGGTGTGGTACTAACACCATACCATGTGGGGGTGGTACTAAACTACCCATGGATGTGGGTGGTTTTAGTAACACCATACCCATGGTTGTGGGTGGTAGTAACATCCATACCCTTGGTGTGGGTGGTACTAACACCTACCCATGTGTGGGTGGTACTAACCACCAACCCATGGTGTGGGTGGTACTAACACCATTACCCATGGTGTGGGTGGTAGTAACACCAGACCCATGGTTCGTGTTTGGTAGTAACACCATACCAATGGTGTGTGGGTGGTGAGTAACACCATACCTATGGTGTGGGTGGTAGTAGTAAAACACCATACCCATGGTGTGGGTGGTAATAACACCATTAACCATTGGTGATTTTGCTGGGTGCTAGTAAACACCATACCCATGGTGGGGGTGGGTAGTATACACCATTACCCATGGGTTGTGGTGGTAGTAACACCATACCCATGGTTGTGGGTGGTAGAGTAACACCTACCCATGGTGTGGGTGGTACTAACACCATACCTTGGTAGTGGGGTGGTACTAACTCCATAACCTATGGTGTGGGTGGTAGTATCTCCATACCATGTGTGAGGTGGTTGTAACACCATACCCATGGTGTGGGTGGTGCTAGTAACACCTTTCCATGTGGGGGTGGTACTAACACCATTCCCTTGGTGTGGGTGGTACTAACACCATACCTATGGTGTGGGTAGGTAGTACACCATACCCATGGTGTGGGTGGTAGTAACTGAGTTGTAACCAACCACTACCCATGGGTTGTGCGGTGGTAGTAACACCGTACCCATTGGTGTGGGTCGGGGTTAGTAACACCATACCTATGTGTGTGGGTGGTAGTAACACCATTCCCCAGGGTGTGGGTGGTACTAACACCATACCTAGGTAGTGGGTGCGTTACTAACTAACATAACCTGGTGGGGGTTGGTTACTAACAACATACCCCATGGTGTGGGTGGTAGTAACACCCATAACCATGGTTGGGGGTGGTAGTAACACCATACCAATGAATGTGGGTAGGTGTAGCACACTTACCCATGGTGTGGGTGATAGTAACACCATACCCATGGTGTGGGTAGTGTAACACCATCACATGGTGTGGTTGGTAGTAACCCATACCATGGTGTGGGTAGGTAGTAAACACCATTACCCATGGTGTGGGGGTGGTAAGAACACATACCTGGGTGTGGGTGGTTAGTACCCACCATACCCATGGTTGGTGAGGTGGGTACTAACACATACCATTGTGGGGGTGTGAGTAACTCCTACCCATGGTGTGGGGGTAGTAACACCCATACCCATGGTGGGGGTGGTAGTAAAACCATACCCATGGTGTGGGTGGTACTATCACCTACCCATGGTGTGGGTGGTTAGTAACACCATTCCCATGGTGTGGGGTGGTAGTAACACCATACCATGGTGTGAGGTGGCGTAGTAGTGTAAATCATAACCCATGGTTGTGGTGGGTGGTACTTATACATACCATAGGGTGGGTGGTAGTAACACCATAACCCCTTTGGTGTGGTGGTAGTAACACCTACCATTGTGTGGGTGGTAGTAACACTACCATGGTGTGGGTGGTACTTACACCATACCCATGGTGTGGGTGGTAGTAAACCATACCATGGTGTGGGTGTGTACTAAACACCAATACCCATGGTGTGTGTGGAGTACTAACACCATACCCATTGGTGTGGGTGTTAGTAACACCATATCCCCGATGGTGTGGGTGTGGTAGAACACCATTCCCATGGTGTGGGTGGTACGAAGCCACCATACCCATGTGTGGGTGGTACACTAACAACCATCCCATGGTTGTGGGTGGTAGGAATCCTTTCACACGGTGGGGTGGTACTAACACCATACCCATGGGGTGGGGGGTACTTATATGAACCATACCGTGGTGGTGTGGGTGGTAGTAACACCTACCCATGGTGTGCGTGGTTGTAACACAATTACCCATGGTGTGGGTTGAGTAGTAACACCCTACCCATGGTGTGGGTGGTAGTAACACCATCCTTGGTTGTGGTTGGGTAGTAACCACCATACCATGGTTGTGGGGTGGTAGTAACACCATACCTTGGTGTGGTGGTGGTAGTAACACCATGCCCATGGTGTGGGGGTTATGGTAGTAACACCTTTACCATGGTGTGGGTGGTAGTAACACCATAACCGTGGTGTGGGTGGTTCTATCACCAGACCCATGGTGTGGGTGGTAGTAAACACCTATACCCATGGTGTGGGTGGTTTAGTAACACCTCCCATGGTGTGGGTGGTAGTAACACATTACCCATGGTGTGGGGGTGGTAGTAAACCATGACCCATGGTGTGGGTGGTAGTATCACCATTCCCTGGTTGTGGGTGGTAGAGTATATCCTTACCCATGGTGTGGGTGTAGTAAACACCATACCCTTGGTGTGGGTTGTAAGTAACACCATACCCATGGTGTGGGTGTATAAACTCCATACCCTTATTGGGGTGGTAGTAACTCCATACCCATGGTGGTGGGTGGTTGTAAACCATTCCAAGGTGTGGGTGGCCGGGTGCCTGGTGGCTAAAGCTCCCGCTTCACACACCGGGGGCCCGCCGGGTTCGATTTCCCGGCGGGTGGAAACATTTCGACACGTTTCTTTACACCTGTTTGTCTGTTCACCTAGCCGCAAATAGGTACCCGGTGTAGTCGACTGTGTGTGGTCGCAATCCTGGGGGACAGATTTAAGGACCCCTATGGGAATAAATGTTAAACAGGACTCGATAGGACGCACTGACTTTTTGGGTTTATCCTGGTGTGGCTAACCCTCCGTGTGTATCTAAAAATCGAACGAAATTCTTATCGTATCTTATCTTAGTAAACACCTATTCCATGTTGTGGGGGGTGTAAACTCCATCCCATGGTGTGGGTGTGTAGTAACTCCATACCATGGGTGTGGGTGGTAGTAACAACATACCCATGGTGTGGGTGGTAGTAAACACCATAACCTGGTGTGGGTGGTAGTAATCCATACCATGGTTGTGGCGTGGTGTAAACACCATACCATGGTGTGGCGTCGGTAGTAACACTTAACCCATGGGTGTGGGGTGTAGTACACCATACCCATGGTGTGGGTGGTAGTAACACCATACCCATGGTGTGGGTGGTACTAACACAATACCCATGGTGTGGGTGGTAGTAACACCATACCCATGGTGTGGGTGGTACTAACACCATACCCATGGTGTGGGTGGTAGTAACACCTACCCATGGGGTGGGGGGCAGTTCGGCTTGTAACACCATTCCCATGGTCTGTGGGTTGGTTGTATCTCCATACCCATGTGTTCGTTGTGGGGGGTACTTAACCATTACCATGGTGTGGGTGGTTTAGTAACACGATACCCATGGTGTGGTGGTAGTAACACCATACCAATGGTGTGGGTGGGGTACTATACACAATACCCATGGTGTGGGTGGTACTAATCACCATACCCATGGTTGTGGGTGGTAGTAACACCATACCCTGGTGTGGGTGGTAGTAACACCATACCCATGGTGTGGGTGGTACTAACCACCATACCCATGGTTGGGGTTGTACTAACACATACCCATGGTGTGGGTGGTTCTAACTACCATACCTATGGTGTGGGTGGTAAGTAACAACATACCCATGGTGTGTTTTGGTGTATCTCCATACCCATGGGTGTGGGTGGTAGTAACACCATACCCATGGTGTGGGTGATAGTATCACCATACCATGGTGTGGGTGGTAACTAAAAACCTTACCATGGTGTGGGTGGGTAGTAACACCATACCCATGGTGTGGGTGGTTTGTTAGTAACCTCCCTACCCATGGTGTGGGTGGTAGTAACACCATAACCATGGTGTGGGTGGTAGTTACACCATTCCATGGTGTGGGTGGTACTAAACACCATACCCCATGGTGTGGGTAGGTACTAACACCCATACCTTGGTGTGGGTGGTTGTTAACCATAACCATGGGTGGGGTGGTAGTAACACCATACCCCATGGTGTGGGTGGTAGGAACACACCTTACCCCTGGTGTGGGTGAGTACTAACACTTACCCATGGTGTGGGTGGTAGATCCACCATACTATGGGTTTGGGTGGTAGTCACTCCTTAACCCATGGTGGGGTGTTGTAAACACCATACCCTGGTGTGGGGTCGGGGGTAGTAACACCTTACCCATGGTGTGGGGGGTTGTAACAACAGACCCATGGTGTGGGTGGGGTACTAACACACACTTTTCCCTTGGTGTGGGTGGTAACTAACACCATACCTATGGTGTGGGTGGTAGTAACTCCTTTTCCCATGGTGTGGGTGGTAGTATCACCATCCCATGGTGTGGCGTGGTAGTAAAACACCATACCATTGGAGTGGGTGGTAGTTAATCACCATACCCATGGTGTGGGTGGTAGTAACACACATACCATGGGGTGGGTGGTTGTAACACTTACCCATGGTGTGGTGGTAACTATCACTATTACCCATGGTGGGGGTAGGTATAACACCATACCCTATGGTGTGGGTGGTTAGTAAACACACATACCATGGTGTGGGTTGGTAAGTAACACATACCCATGGTGTGGGTGGTAGTATAACTACCATACCCTTTGTCGTGGGTGGTAGTACACTACCCATGGTGTGGGTGGTACTAAACACCATACCCATGGTGTGGGTGTTGTACTAACACCATACCTATGGTTTGGGTGGTAGTAACACCATACTATAGTGTGGGTAGGTTAGTATAAACACCGTACCTTTGGTGTGGGTGGAAGTAACACCATACCTATGGTGTGGTGGTAGTACACCATACCATGGTTGTGAGTGGTAGTAACACCATACCCATGGTGTGGGTGATTAGTTAAAACCAACCCATGGTGTGGGTGGTAGTAACACCATACCCATGGTTGGGTGGTAGTAACACCATACCCATGGTGGGGTTGGTCGTAACACCATAACCCATGGTGTGGGTGGTAGTAAAACCATACATGGTGTGGGGTGGTTAGTAACACCATCACCTATTGTGTAGTTGGTAGTTAAAAACCATACCATGGTGTGGGTGGTAGTAACACCATTACCATGGTGAGGGGGTTAGTAACACCATACCTGTATTGGGGTGGTAGTAACACCATACCCATGGTTTGTGGGTTGTAGTAACACCATTCCCATGGTGTGAGTGGTAGTAACTCCATGCCATGGTGTGGTGTGGTTTAGTAACACATACCCTTGGTGTGGGTTGTAGTAACACCATACCATGGTGGTGAGTGGTAGTAACACCATACCATGGTGTGGGGTGGTAGTAACACCATACCCATGGTGTGGGGTGTGTAGGTAACACACCATACCATGATGTGGGTGGTAGTAACACCATACCCATGGTGTGGGGGTTAGTAAGTAACACCATACCATGGTTGTGGGTGGTAGTAACCCCATACCCATGGTGTGGGTGGTTGTACACCATACCCATAGTGTGGGTGGTACGTAACACCAACCATGGTTTGGTGGTAGTAACACCATACCATGGTGTGGGTGTGGTAGTAACACCATACCCATAGGTGGGTGGTAGGAACACCTATAAGCCCTTTGGTGTGGGTGGTAGTATACTCCATACCCATAGTGTGGGTGGTGTATGTAACACCATACCCATGGTGTGGGTGGTAGTAAACACCATACCTGGTGTGGGTGGTGTTTGGTTAGTATCCACCATACCCATGGTGTGGCGTGGTAGTAACACCATTCCCTTGGTGTGGGTGGTAGTAACACCATACCATGGTGTGGGTCGGGTTGGTTGTATCACCATACCATGGTGTGGGTGGTAGTAACACCATACCCATGGTGTGGGGTGGTAGTAAACACCATTACCTATTGTGTAGGGGTGTAGGAACCACCATACCTATGGTGTGGGGAGTAGTAACACCTTACCACTTGGTGTGGGTGGTTTAGTATTAACAACATCTACCATGGTGTGGGTGGTGATGTAACGGACCATACCCATTGTGGGGGTGTAGAACACCATACCCATGGTGTGGGTGGTCCGTACACCTATACCCATAGTGATGGGTGGTAGTAAACCATAACCATGGTGTGTGTGGGGTGTCAAACACATCCCATGGTGTGGGGGTAGTAAACCATCCCATGGGGTGGGTGGTGTAACCAACCCATTAACCATAGGTGTTGGTGGTAGTAATCACCATAACCATGGTGTGGTGGTAGTAACACATACCCTGGTGTGGTTGGTAGTAACACCGTTACCCATGGTGTGGGTGGTAGTAACACCATACCCATGGAGTGGGTGGTAATACACCATACCCATGGTGTGGGTGTTAGTAACTCCACAATGGTGGGGGTGGTACTAACACATTCCCATGGTGTGGGGTTGGTAGTACACACCATACCCATGTGTGAGGGTAGTACACCATAACCTTGGGTGGGTGGTAGTAACACCATACCCATGGTGTGGGGGTAGTTTTCACCATTTACCCCCTGGTGTGGGGTGGTAGTAACCCATACCGATGGTGTGGGTGGTTGTAACACACCATACCCATGGTGTGGGTGGTAGTAACACATTACCATGGTGTGGGTGGTAGTAACACCCATACCCATTGTGGGGGTGGTAGGAACACCATACCATGGTGTTGGGTGGTAGAAACCTACCATACCCGTGATGTGGGTGGTAGTAACAACATACCCATGGTGTGGGTGGTAGTTTACACCTTACCCATGGTGTGGGTGGTAGTAACACCATACCATGGTGTGGGTGGTAGTAACACCCTTTACCATGGTGTGGTGGTTTGTTAACCATACCCATGGTGTGGGTGGTAGTAACACCATCCCGTGGTGTGGGTGGTGGTGATAGTAAACACCATACCTGGTATGGGTTTTTGTAACACATAACGACATATAAAATACTGCAGGAATTAACGAGGTGGTCAGAGACAGAATTATCCTGAGATGGGACACAGCAACAGGGGTCACAGTGAACGTTGAGCACAGATGAACACAGGGGATGTTGGAAGCATTTCTTCAGTCACAGTGTGTCAGGAAGTGGGATAGTTTGGAAATTATGTAGTGAGGCAGGATCCATACACAGCTTTAAGCAGAGGTATGGATAAAAGTTCATGGTTCTGTTTGAGTGAACCTAGTAGCGACCAGTGAAGTGGCGGGGCCAGGAGCTATGAAACGACCCTGCAAACACAACTAGTGAGTACACCACACTCAACTACACACACACACAACACACACTCACACACACAACCACACACAACACACACACCGCGCACACACGCACGCACGCGCAAGCAAAAGATATAGCTTTAATTGACAGTTTTATGCAGAGTCATGTATATGACATTTTCCGAGTGAGACTTTCTGAATTCATTAATTTTATATCAATCCAGTACATGAAGACGCAAGGTTTTGACATTCGTCCTATCTGGCACAAGATTACATTCGTTTGTTACATCTGGTGGTGGTGATTTAATCTGCCAAGATATCGTAACCCAAAAAAACCCCCCCCCCCCCCCCCAAAAAAAAAACAAAAACAACACAACAAAAAAAAAAAAAAAAAAAAAAAAAAAAAAAAAAAAAAAAAAAAAAAAAAAAAAAAAAAAAAAAAAAAAATAAAAACCGAAGCCGGGAGTAGTACATCCAATTGTTGCTTTTAGTGGGATTGCTCCTTAGAACGTGGCGCCTCCTGCTGATAGAATGATGATTTATAGTTGACTGGTGTCAGTCTCCCTCTGTCTTAAGTCAGTAAACGTTCATTTTAGTTCTTTTCGTAGTATTGTGCTCAAACTGCTAACTGACAACCCTCGCTGAAGGTTTATACTTGGCCTGTTCTTCAGTTCTGTGCTTTCTTCTGTATAACCAATGTGAGATCGAATACAGAATGTTTCGTCTCATATTAAATATATTTGATTTAAGGATACTTCGTAAGGAAATTTTGCAGAAACTTGATTAAATATTGACTTAAGCATGAATAATAAGCTTTAGTTCACGTTTGATGACTGAATATTGATATTTGACAACTTGACTGAGCTATCAAGCTGTGACATTTTGACAACCAGCACAACTGCTGTTATGACTAAGTCAGCACTGCTGTGTCATGACTGTTAGCACCGATATGTCATGACTGTTAGCACTGCTGTGTCATGACTGTCAGCACTGCTCTGTCATGACTATCAGTACTGCTAAGTCATGACTATCAGTACTGTTATGTCATGACTATCAGTACTGCTATGTCATGACTATCAGTACTGCTATGTCATGACTATCAGTACTGCTATGTCATGACTATCAGTACTGCTATGTCATGAGGTCAATATATCTGAAATGCGTAGGGAGACACTGGTCAGAGAAATAGCAAGCATCGAACTTAAGCTAAAAGAATCCTTTAGGAGTCAGGAATCGCGGGAAGAACTAAAAGCCATAAATGAAATCGAAAGAAACCCAAAGTATTTCTTCTCCTATGCCAAATCAAAATCGAGAACAACGTCCAGTATTGGGCCCCTACTTCAACAAGATGGGTCCTACACGGATGACAGCAAGGAAATGAGTGAACTACTCAAGTCCCAATATGACTCAGTTTTTAGCAAGCCGCTAACCAGACTGAGAGTCGAAGATCAAAATGAATTTTTTATGAGAGAGCCACAAAATTTGATGAACACAAGCCTATCCGATGTTATCCTGACGCCAAATGACTTCGAACAGGCGATAAATGACATGCCCATGCACTCTGCCCCAGGGCCAGACTCATGGAACTCTGTGTTCATCAAGAACTGCAAGAAGCCCCTATCACGAGCCTTTTCCATCCTATGGAGAGGGAGCATGGACACGGGGGTCGTCCCACAGTTACTAAAAAACAACAGACATAGCCCCACCCACAAAGGGGGCAGTAAAGCAACAGCAAAGAACTACAGACCAATAGCACTAACATCCCATATCATAAAAATCTTTGAAAGGGTCCTAAGAAGCAAGATCACCACCCATCTAGAAACCCATCAGTTACACAACCCAGGGCAACATGGGTTTAGAACAGGTCGCTCTTGTCTGTCTCAACTATTGGATCACTACGACAAGGTCCTAAATGCACTAGAAGACAAAAAGAATGCAGATGTAATATATACAGACTTTGCAAAAGCCTTCGACAAGTGTGACCATGGCGTAATAGCACACAAAATGCGTGCTAAAGGAATAACAGGAAAAGTCGGTCGATGGATCTATAATTTCCTCACTAACAGAACACAGAGAGTAGTCGTCAACAGAGTAAAGTCCGAGGCAGCTACGGTGAAAAGCTCTGTTCCACAAGGCACAGTACTCGCTCCCATCTTGTTCCTCATCCTCATATCCGACATAGACAAGGATGTCAGCCACAGCACCGTGTCTTCCTTTGCAGATGACACCCGAATCTGCATGACAGTGTCTTCCATTGCAGACACTGCAAAGCTCCAGGCGGACATCAACCAAATCTTTCAGTGGGCTGCAGAAAACAATATGAAGTTCAACGATGAGAAATTTCAATTACTCAGATATGGTAAACATGAGGAAATTAAATCTTCATCAGAGTACAAAACAAATTCTGGCCACAAAATAGAGCGAAACACCAACGTCAAAGACCTGGGAGTGATCATGTCGGAGGATCTCACCTTCAAGGACCATAACATTGTATCAATCGCATCTGCTAGAAAAATGACAGGATGGATAATGAGAACCTTCAAAACTAGGGAGGCCAAGCCCATGATGACACTCTTCAGGTCACTTGTTCTATCTAGGCTGGAATATTGCTGCACACTAACAGCACCTTTCAAGGCAGGTGAAATTGCCTACCTAGAAAATGTACAGAGAACTTTCACGGCGCGCATAACGGAGATATAAAACACCTCAATTATTGGGAGCGCTTGAGGTTCCTAAAACCTGTATTCCCTGGAACGCAGGAGGGAGAGATACATGATTATATACACCTGGAAAATCCTAGAGGGACTAGTACCGAACTTGCACACGAGAATCACTCACTACGAAAGCACCATCCCCCCAATGAAAAGCAGGGGTGTCACTAGCACGTTAAGAGACCATACAATAAGTGTCAGGGGCCCGAGACTGTTCAACTGCCTCCCAGCACACATAAGGGGGATTACCAACAGACCCCTGGCAGTCTTCAAGCTGGCACTGGACAAGCACCTAAAGTCAGTTCCGGATCAGCCGGGCTGTGGCTCGTACGTTGGTTTGCGTCAGCCAGCAGAAAACAGCCGGGGTTTGATCAGGCTTGATCCACCGGGAGGCCCCTGGTCCAGCCGGGCCGGGGGGGGCGTTGCCCCCGGAAACTCCCCTCCGGAAAACCCAGGTAAACTATCAGTACCGCTATTTTATGATACAGTACCATGTCATACTTAAATTCTGCTAGGTCATGACTACATATGCGGGTCATGACTGTCACATGGTGTAGCACTGTTTGGTATACGTCACACTGTTTTCATGACTGTGTCAGCACTGCTGGTATGACGTCAGCACTGATGTGGCATGACGTTCAGCATGTTTGTCATGACTGAGTCACCTGTTGTGTAACTGTGTCAGCCTGTTGTGCCTGACTGGTCAGCACTGTTTGTCATGACTGTGTCAGCACTTTTGTGTCATGACTGTGTCAGCACTTTGTGCATGACTGTCAGCACTGTGTGGCATGACTGTGTCAGCACTGTTGTGTCAACCGGGCCCACACTGTTGGTTTTCATGACTGTGTCGCACGTTTGGGGTTCAGATTTTCGCACTGCTTTGTCATAGCGGGTCAGTACTTTTTTGGCATACTGTCACACTGCTATGTATATTGTTCTGCTGCTGGTCATGACTGTTTTCAACATGCTGTGTCATTTATTCAGCACTTGTCAAGCCAAAATTGTAAGATACAAATAAGGTACTTTGAAACCTTATTTGTATCATTACAAACCATACCCCCGGGCCGGGGTTGAACCCGCGGTCATAGAGTTCAAAAAATCCAGCCCGTCGCGCTAACCAAAGACCAGTAGCCCCAATAAATTCATCCCAAATAGGGATATTTCTAAAACCCAAAGGGAAAGGGTTAGCCAGGCACCTCTGGACCACAAATCAAGTTTTTTACAGACGAACTCCGAGCGTGGCCGGACGAACTCTATTCAAGTCCCTTCACTGCCTCAACATACTTAAAAAACGTAATGACACGTTTCAAATAAAACCCTACCCCCCCGGGGCCGGGATTGAACCCGCGGTCATAGAGCTCAAAACTCCAGCCCGTCGCGCTAACCACTAACCAAGCCACAATAAGATTCATCCAACTAGGTATATTTCTACAAACCCAAGGAAGGTTAGCACAGGCACCCTGTGACCACAAATGCAAGTTTTTTTCAGACGAATCTCCAGCTAGCGTGGCCGTGACGAACCTAGTTAAGTCCCCTTTACTGCCGTCAACAGACTTAAGAAATCGTAATGACACGATGCAAATAAAACCAACCCCCCGGGCCCGGGATTTAAAAACCCCGGTCATAGATCTCAAAACTCCAGCCCGTCGCGCTAACCAATAGACCAGCTAGCCACAAAAAAGTTCATCCAACTAGGTAATTTTTCACCATAGGAAGGTTAGCACAGG
>NW_026507641.1:0-20638 GCF_026875155.1 Cherax quadricarinatus
CTTAATAAAACATTTTCCCAGAAAATAGGCAAGAGGGAAACAGTCCAATTAATTTTTTCTGGGGATGCGTCAACCAGAGGTTATGGCGCTGTAGCTTACATGAGTAATGCTGAAGGAAGTACACTAATTACTTCAAAGGCCAGGGTAGCACCCTTGAAGGTCAGAACAGTACCACAATTGGAACTGACAGCACTCGACATAGGTACAAAATTAGCTATCTCAACAAAGCACTTGATCATCTCACTACTGAAAAAAAACAAGATCTGGAGTGATAATGAAGCAGATTCTCCAGTGGTTAAGAAATAATAAGAGTAAGTTGGTCTATGTACAGAACAGAGTAGCAGAAATGAAAGAGATGCAAAGAGATTATCTCTTTCTTCACGTCTCTACCAAGAGAATCCAGCTGACATGTTGTCACGTGGTGTCCCACTCAAGAAATTTGTGGATTATAAATTATGGCTCCACGGACCGAACTGGCTCTCTAATGAAAATAACTGGCCTCAGCAAAAAGCTCACATTATGCCAGAAGAAACAGTCTGTTTGAACACAGCAGAAATAACCTGTGTAAATACTACAGACACAACAGAAATAGTCATTGATGGATCTAAATACTCATCTTTGGGTAAACTATTAAGATTTACAGCTCTTGTCTTTAAATTCATTAAAGGAATAAAACCTAATAAATGAATATCTTGAAACCATCAAATACTGGGTGAAACTAATACAGAAGATGTTTTCTCTACAGAATATAAATTTCTGGAAGTACACCAAGATAAATCCCCAAGAACCGACATGATTAATTCTTTAGGCCTTTATCACTCGACTCAGAAAAGATAATAAGTATAGGTCGAGGAAGAATTCAATAATACTTTCACTAACCTAAAGAAGCCATACATCACAATCTGACCCTAATAATCAAATGCTAACAAAACTGATGGAGTAGCAAAGATGCCACAGTAACGGTTACATGGTGGGGTAAGCAGACACACTTTGTCATATACGACAATCTCATGGATACCTCAAGGTAGTACAAAGTAGTGAAAAAACAAATAAAAGGGACTGTATTACTTGTCGTCACTATAATATGTTATTGCAGTATCCAGGTCCACCACCAAACCCCCACGGAAAGAGTTTGGTCATGTCAAAAACACTTCTCCATTTCAGGTGACAGGTGCAGATTACACAGGACCATTTGTATGTTCTAGTGCTACAACTAGAGGCAGTACATCTAGAATAGCCACAACATGTCCTGCTGAACCTTTGTCAAATTATTCAGAAGGTTAGCAGCCATATAAGCATTCCCATACTGACGATTTCAGGCAATTGCAACGAACATTGTTGCTGGTGCTGTTTATATAAGCCAAGATCTTTGATCAGCAGAAGTACAACAGAATCTGAATCAATTCAACACAGTTCCGTGTATGGAGATAAATCCTCCTAAATCTCCATGGCATGGCGGATCTTATGAAAGATATGATCACAATGTAAAACTTTGTATTAAAGATCTTCATTGACAAAGAAATTGGCCAAGAGAATTCCAATACAGTTTGAGACTGAAATAAAAAAGAGTCAACAACGACCTCTAACGTATACGTTACCGATGATCTGGAAACAATTTAAAGTGTTAAGTCCATCTCTTTACTCCATGTGCAGAAGGCGAACCGTTCCCCTCTCCCATAACAAGAAATTCCTAGAGGATCCTACTAATTTCAGAACCTGAGCAACTCAGACGTAAATTCAAACACACTTAATAAAGTGATTTGAACAATAGGGAAAATATGGCAAGGAAAGACTATCTCACCTCAAAAGAAGACACTTCTACTGATCTGGTGTTCCGTGAAATCATAAGACCTTAAGAAGACCTTGGAACATAGTGATTATTGACAATGATGGTCCGAGGGTACCCAATACCACTCGGGAAAAATTGTGACCATGATAACCCTGAATGCAAATGGAATCATCAGGACATGATGTTTAGCAAAGGTGTCGCTGAATAAGTGGACAATAAAAAACTAGTGCTGTTAGAATTACACAGTGTTGAAAACAAAATTAGTGAGTCTCCAAAACAAACACAGATTAAAGCTGTTTCAGAAAAGACAGCAGCAGTGGAGACGATGAGAAAATGAAATTAAGTTACGTTAGAATAATACACGAGCAGCGAACCTCCCTGCCCCCCCAGTGAGGAGAAATTTTTCTCCAGGAACGGGGTATCCGCTCCCTTCACAACCTTCAGCCAGATGGCCCAGCCCTCCTCAAGGGCAAGCATCTTATTACTGCTACAGCAAGTAATTGATCCCAAGATGCTAGATGAAGTATGAGACGTGTCATGCACTGCGGCACCTTGCAAGAGTCCAGTGATTGCAAATAGTTTTTAGTTTACGAAGAGACAGTCCCATCTATCTCCCCTTAGCAGGACAATTAAGAAAATCCTGCTCCCACTTTATTACCAAGGTAAAGATATGTACCTGATTTAGATCTAATGCGTCATACAGAGCAAGAAAACAAGCATTCCTGCTGTTCTTCAAAGTGGAAGTTTGGCAGGAACAAAAGGTACTGATATCCGCTTTTTCTTTATTGTGCCTAGAACATTACGGCGGCACAGAAGCTGTGAGGTCAGATTACTAGGTGAAATTGGATCAAACCTGAACTGGGGACTTCACCAACTGATGCCAGGATAACCATCAGGACCACTGATCCGTGCATTAGTGTGAACAAAGTGTTCTCACAAAAACACAATAAACACTTACCAGAGAAGTGCTGATCACTTCTTTATAATAAGAATGGTGAAATAAATGAACAACTCTTGATGAAACAGTTTAACAACAGTGTTGCGATCAAAAACATTGGTAGTGCACATTCCTCAAAGAACACTATTCTTCAATCAAGTCAATGGATAACCAGGGTGCAACTAAAGGTCAGCTACCAATACCCGGTACGTTTAATGATCGTACATAGATAGGTCCAGCTTCGCAGCGTGAGATCATTTATGTATGATTACAATACCAAACCCGGTAAATTAACAGGCATCAAGCCTACCAAAGTAAGTTTTCCCAATCAGCAATCAGTTTACTGATATATGCTGACATAACCAAGTTCATTCAATTCAAAGTTTATATCCTCTACAAGGATTACAATGCTGATTTACGGAATTTGGTTATTGTATTGTTTACAATGAAGTAAATAATAATTACAGAGTTGTACCACAAAACACCTAGCATGGCTAGGCTGTCGGGCAGACTAAATTAAATCTTAAGTTTAAAATATAACAAAAATTCTGAGGTAAGTTGAATAATGGCAAAGTGAACTAACCACTAGTTTGGTGAGTTTAGCAATGTGAATGCTTTGTTTTGGCACTATACTAGTTTCAGAATTGGAGTATCACAGGCCAACTTAGACTAATAATATTCATTATTTTGATATGAGATTGAAATATCTGTTGTAAGTCAAATGGGTGATGTAGTGTAAGAGTTAAACCACCAGTGGTATTCGTGTAATTAGTTGACAGGGGTGTATCAGGAAATAAGAATGTATCCAGATGTAGTTTTAGACGTTGATGAATGATGTCTTCTGCAGTTTATGAATATTCAGGTAGGGTTCCATGATTTTAGGGGCCTTGACATGCATTGAATTTTGTAAGGTTTAGTCGGACACGGGGAATGTCATAGAGATTTTTGTGTCTGGTATTGTTGGCCTGTGGTTCTTTCTGTCGCCAAACTATCAGAAATGCGTTTTAGGTCAAGGTTAAATTGGTAATTAATGTCCTGTAGAATGTAGGATTGCCAGTAGTATAGTGTGGATCCAAGTTTAAGATCTATGAAGAGTGGGGGGGTGTGTATGCCAGGATGATTTAGTGATTAATCTTACTCAGCTTTTTGTTGGTATAATTATTGGCTTAGGTATGTATGCTGCAGTTGAAAGTTTAGAATGACCCCCAAGCACATATAGCATAGGTGAGGTATGGATATATAAGTGATGGTATAGTGGTGAGAAGGGCCAGTTTGCGCACGTAGTATCGTGATCTTGTATAGGAACCGCCACCGTATTGGATACTTTATTGGTATATTGTGATTTGGAAATGGGTGCTGAATTCAGTTGTCGTTGAGGTATAGGCCCTATGAATTTGCCCCCTCATTAAATGCCTGGCAATTAGAGTGTAGTAGGTCGATCTTATGTTAATTTAGCGCATCTCCAGAGCTCTTGCTACCAAACATAATGTAAGTAGGATGATGTCAGTGATAAGCTAAGTTTATTGGCTGTCATCCAAGACCAATAATTTTGATACAGCCCTCATTAACAATGGTGTTGAGGGGTGGCAAGATTAGGTGGAGAGATGACATAAAGTCCGTGTCGTCAGCAAAGAAGAATGGTTCATGTAATTTATTTCCAATACAATGTATATATCTTTTACAACCCGTTGAGAAGTTGGCTAGACAGCTACTCAAGTGACCTCGCCTGCAGGGTGGCTGAGTTGGGGCAAGCACCTCTATCAACTAAGTTCCCCCTAAATTTAATCTTTAACCTTAGTATGTGCCACTTCTCAACCACACACAGTTACTTGCTCCCATTCAAAAGTGCTTTAGTGGTATAACTTTATCCAAACCTCCCACCACCACAGAATCAGTATCAAGAACTCACCACATAATACAGATATAAACCACTATTTAAACCTAAAAGATGAATGATCACGTTGAACCCTGATCTATAACCTCCATAATCTTATCACACAAACAAACCTTATTGGAAAGTAACTGCCTTTATTACACAGCACACAATCCAGCACTATCCTGAACACGCTCAAAGTCTAATCAGTTCTTAACTACAACATCAGGTCCTTAGCAGAACATCTAAGAGACCATCCCTGGCACTCTTGAGTCACTAAAAGACACACCCTTCTCCTGCATTATTCAAACTAGAGACCTGGGTTAAGCATGACAATTTATATCTACCCACTACCAGGATACACAGCAATCCTCAACTGCAGACCATACCAAGTTGGGGTGGTACTGCAATCTATTACTCTAACCAACTATCATGTATTCAGCACTAATTGCTTAGTGATGAATATTGGGAATACATTTTGCTAATTTTACTGTAAAAAAATCTCAAGAGACGGTCCTATAATCAATCGGTGCCATATACCGATACCCCCACACAAACATCGCCAAACTTCATGAGAATCTAGTCACTATACCAAACAGACAAATGACTCAAGCACCACCTTCCTCTCATAGCAGGATAACTTTCAAGTATCAACCATGGCCACCAGATGATCCAGACTTGTAACTGATTTTTCATCATCAGCCATATGAAAACACTTCATACCAACAATAACTAAACTCAACCAGGCGACTGAGACAAGTGCGCCATAATATACCACATATGGACCAATATACTAGCCCCCCTTAAATCAGGGAAAATCACAGACAGCACATACAGACCACAACTCGGCTACCTTACCTCATTACACACAAAGATAAGCCACCACTCGACATACAACAAAGTTTCATTTAGACTCCATGATGAGGCCTCATAAGGAATTTCCAGCAGAACCTAGAGACTGATGACTCGGCCTACAAAATCTAAAATGCCAATGGTACTGAAGATTGGACAGACATAATTTTAAACAAAATCTTAGATTATACAACAAACATTGTCCTATAAAAAAACGAAACAGATCACGAATAAACAGCTTGGTTGCCCAAGGTTAACCAGTCAGCCATTCAGAAATCCATGATAAGGAAACCACCGATACGAAAAGCAATATAGACAGGGCTTAATACACAAAGATATATTAAACAATATTCAACAGTTCTCACCAAATTAATAAAGAAAGCCAAAAAACAACTTGGAACTAACTCCAGCAGATTCACAGAACACATAGAGTAATATAAAAAAAGACCTGGAAAACACTTTCTCAGATTCTGGGAACCATCAAACTGAAAAAAAAACAAGAATATTGTTCTAACTAAACCTCTTGAAACACCAATGTCAATCCCACTGAAACAGCTAACAAGATAAACGACTTATCTTCTCAAACATATTGATCTAATCTCGCCATAAAATCCCACGTACCAAAGCCCGAGCCCGGGGACTACCTAGAGGGAATATTCCCAAATTCCTATCTATCTTGTACCAACGAGCCCACGGAAGTCACAGCAATCAAAAAAGTCCACTTAAAAATAACCACGGGGAATTCTGTCTCACACATCCCACCATAATTGGTACAAGCTGAGCGGCCCTCATGTCCTCACACATACTATTACATTTACTAATTATAACAAGTCACCTAGAAACCAGCACTTTCCCAACACTACTCAAGACAGTCACAGGGTTACACCCAATACATAAAGGGGTGACCCTACAGACGTAACACAACTATAGGCCAATAAATCAAACTAACCATTGCTATCAAAATCTTTGGAAACTCGTGCACAGGAGACTACATTCATTTATAACGTCACAAAACATACTCAACCCCTGCAATTTGGATTCAGGAAAATAAAAGCACAATGATGCAATTATAAAAATGCTATACCTGCTTTAACACACAGCATGGAAAATAAGGAATATCCGCTAAGGAATTATTATTGACCTAAGACAGCATTTGACAACAATAGACCCACGCATCCTACTCCACAAACTTGACCACTATTGTATAAGATGCCCATGCGCTTGTAATTACTACACAGCAGAACAAAATCAAAGGCACTCCTCGAGCCAACAACATAACTGTCTTTAACACAATATCAGAACTATAACCCTTTCAGGGTCGACCCGTAGATCTACAGCTTATTACGTTCAGGGTCCAAACCGAAGATCTACGTCATGATCTCAGCTCACTCTGATAAACTAGTGAGAGGAAAACACTTGGCCAGATATGAGGAGAAACATCTAGTGGTAAGTGTGCACCAACATAAAACAAATCCGCAGCACACTGTGTATAATGAGAAGAAAAAAACTGAAACCAAAGAATTTCGACTAAAACAGCAACTTTGCAGTTTTATTTCGATATGTTTTTTATAGATGTATTTGCAATTTCTCTTTGGTCCTCATTTGATAGAATGGAAGACATATAAACAAAAATAGGAGGAATGATTTTAGATTGTTGTTTAGCACTGGCTGAAACTGGAGCTCAAAGTAGCGGAAATGATTAAAATTTTGCCAATGTTTCAGGATTAAACAAACGACCCCACACGTCAATACACACCATCTGGTGGTTGCTAATATACATTCACAATGTGGTGATGATAATTTATACAATTATACAAATATTTGCATAACAGGTAAAAAACATCTTCCTATTTTTTGTGTGAATAAAAATTCATTAATGTGAATAAAAATCAAATGGGATTTCTTTTTAAAGCCTCAAAACGTAACTAATGAACAAGGAAATGTATAGTTTAGTGTGCCATGAAATGCCTACATTGTTTTATATCTGGACGGCTATTTTTGAAATGAATATTTATGAACTTTGTGTTAACTTGGCTAAATATACCAATTTCCCCCTTCCGACCACTTTATTTTTTAGTTTGATACAGTTTGACTAGGTTGGCGATTTCTTGTGCTCAAATCGATAGATAGAAGTAATACTATGACATATAGCTAAGAATTTTGTCGACTGGAATGATTAAATTGGCCTAAAATGGAGTCAAAGTCGTAAAATTCGCAGATTTTCGTATATCGACTGACACATCAAAAATTCGCGAGGAGCATAATATTCGTCAATTTTGCCATCAAATATCATATTTTTTGTTTTAATACCTTCACAAAAAAGATTCCTCTACAACCAAATTCATATCAAAAAATAAACAAAACCTTTTTTTGGAAAATTCTGGACCACTGGGGCACCACTTCAGATTTTGCCATGGATGGACCCTGAAGGGGTTAAGCAAGCATTAACGATGAACCTCATAGCATTACTAAATTCCTTGCATGCCACTATGCCATCAATACTCTAACAGAAACCTGGCTAAAGCCGTGATACAACTGATGTCTATGGGCCATTCCTTCCTGGTTACACAGCCCATACACAACTGTAGGCCAGACCAACAAGAGGGTGGCACTGCTATATACAACTTACCAGACCAACTAGAATTGTATCATCAAATACTATGCACAAGGGATGTAACATGGGATATATAATAGCAAATTCAAATCCAATACTTGGGGGTGCCCCAACAAACACCCTTCTCACATTGATAAACATCTACTGAGTTCCACACTCAACATAAGCCTTTTAGTGAAAACATAAAAGTATGAAAACTTATAGTGTGCCACCATGAAAACAAAGATCACTTACACACTCATTGTGACTTCAATATAAAATCTCCTGGCAAGACCCAGGACCCCACACATTACCTGAAATCACAAACACAATGAGTAACAGGCATGATGCTACCAACAGTAACAAAACCTACAAGAGTTACAGTAGACGAGTGATTTCCGACTACTAGAACCACATCTGGCAACCAACACCATATCCCCTTTAAAATCAGGCATAATCACAGATAATACCAGAGACCAACACAATACTCCTACTTTCCTCATAACAACTCCTTGGTAAAATTACCCCAAAACACTACTAGAGACACCTTCAGACTTCACAATGAGGCAGCCATTAATAACTTCACAACAGCATAACAAACCTTGACAGGCACATAACTGACTAGAAATCTATACGATATTGACGAATGTATTAATAATTTCTAAAAAAACCCAATATCCTCTATAACAAGCACTGCCTAAAAAACTAAACAGATGACAGCTAAGAGACTGAACATTCCCCTGGCTAATCACACCCAGCATCTCAAATCCATAAATACAAAACAACCTATATGAAAAATAGTACAGAATGGGTCACATTGAACCAGAGACCAAACAAAAACTTACTCGTCAATCGCAAATCCAGCCAGATAAGAAGGGCAAAAAAATTGGTAGTAATGAGAACGATTATCCAACTTACCGAGGTGATATAAAAAAGACCTGGAAACCCTATCAGAATTTCTAGGAACAAAAAAGATAATCACAAAATATGAGCGAAAATACAATTAGCAAAAAACCAGATGAACCACCCCCAACGCCCACCAACCAGATACAGCAAACAACTCAATGATTTCTTTCTCCACTGATAGGACAAAACCTTGCCAAAAAATCCCAAGCTCAAATACACCACCAAGATTGACACCTCACTGGCAACTACCCGCACACATCTGTTCTATTCCAGACTAACTCATACGAAGTCTCACTTATTATCAACACGACTAAAAAACAAGGCAGGAGAATTAAATACCATACCACGCCCTTATAACAAAAAAGTGTCACAAAGTGCTATCCACCAATCAATAGCAACTCTCCTTTAACACATCCAATTGAACCTCTACCCCTTCCCTACAGTTTCTCAAAATAGCAAGGGTCACCCTGACCCATAAAGGAGGAGAACCAAACACGATTGAATGACTAAAGGCCAATATCCACCCAACTTACACCCTCTCTCAAAAAATCCCTTCGAAAATTAATTCATAAACGAAACTACTCCTACCTCAACACCCAAAACATACTCAACCCCCTGCCAATTTGGATTCAGGCCTAATAAAAATATCTAATGATGCATTATAACACTGTGCTAGAACTTATATAGCACTTCAAAAATATAGAAAAAAGAATCCCACAGGGGATCTTCATAGACTATACGTAAAGTTTTTGTACAGTTTGACCATGACTAGCTCCCCATAAACATTGTCACACTATGGTTATAAGAGACACTCTCCACAACAACCGACAAGACATACCTCACAACAGAAGCCAAAATGTGTAAACAAATGGGCTAAACTCTTCTGCACAACCAATTACAGTTTGGTGTCCCCCACAAGGAAAGTGTCCTTGGCCTCTTCCCTTATCCTTCTCGATATACAAAAGTGACCTACCAAATCTTCTCAAATTACTCAAACCCACACTATTTGCCAGGATGACCACAACATACGTCTTCTCTCACCCGGAGCCCAATCATGCTACGCCAATAATGAAAATACCAAATTACAGAAAATACTACCGGATGAGGAACTAACAAACTTAACACTAAACATTGACAAAACTACTTCATTCAGTTTGGTAACGAGCTACAGATGTCCCTTCTTAACATAATTGATAATGGGAACACCCAAACAAAAAACATTTGTGATCCCCCACCAAAGCAAACAAGGGAAAATTCTAGGATTCACCTTGAAAATAAGACCTCAAATATTCATACACAAAATATACAACAACAAATTACTAAGGAAAATTTCCAAGATCGTACCATACTATCGAAGATACGGTACTATGTCCACAGGTCAGCCCTCCTGGGCCTCTATATCACCTATGGAATTTGTGCATGGGGCTCAACAACAATAACCATTCCTCAGACCAGCTAATTACCCAACAAAAGCTGCAGTCAGAATGATAACAAATTCCACTACAGGCATCACACACCACCCAATTTCCAAAACACTAACCCTACTCACCATACAAAACTCCATACTTATTTATGCACCTATTACATACATAGAACACTTCTAACTCTGATATTAACCCTCCCCCAAACATCTTGAGCCACCTGCAAAGCAAACACCATGACTCATAACACTAGGCACAGATCACTCCTTTGATTTCCTCGTGTCCATCTTACAACTAATGCAAAAACTCAATGCACATAAAAGCCCTCTAAAAAATCTAAATTCATTACCTTAAATATAAAAGAAAACACTACCTGTTTATAAATTCAAGTCTCTTCTCAAAGATCACATACTCCACACAAAACCAAATAGAATACAGACTAACTGAACCTTATAAATAGCATATCTTAAATGTTTCACACACAATTAAATCACATAAATGTTAAACCTCAGACCCAATCTAAACTTTGCTATTTTTAAAATACACAACCTAACAGAATACTCCATTCTACTTGAATGTACAACAATGGCCCATGCAACCAAAGACCTGTCTTTGTAATACTCATTTGTGCATTTATTGTTATCTGTTTACAAAAATGTGTTTATCAACTGATTACATCATTGCTTAGTAACGTAAGTTAATTTTATAAGCCTCCCGTAATGCTATGCATAACAAGGTGGCTTGGCATGCTGCTCTTAACCAGTATTTTTTGTACCGCATCTTATTAAGTTCAAATATTAAATAAATAAAAAATAAATAAATATTTTAAATCCTACCATTTCTAATAGTATCCAGTATGTCACCATTAAAGACACAGCCTCATCATACGCTACTTGATAACTGGAGTTCCGAGGGGAGTTGTCCTTGGTACCCCGCTCCTTTCCTCATTTACATCAATGATCTTCCAAACATATCCACACCTAAACCCATTCTCTTTGCTGACGACACAACTTATGTCAACTTCTCCAACCCTAATCTTGCCCCCTCAACACTATTGTTAACGGGAGCATGCTCAAAATACGACTGTGGATGACAGCCAATGAACTTACACTTAACACTGGCACAACCTTTACATTATTTTTGGTACAGAAACAGGTGTTGCGAACCTAACATTAAATTCGACAACACTAATTGCCGAGACAACTGAGGGCAAAATTCCTTGGCCTATACCGTCAACAACAACCTAAATTTCAGCACCCATATCCAACACATAACAAAAAAAGTCTCCAAAGACGGTGGGTATCCACTCCAAGAATACGTACACAGTGCCGCCAACTGCCCTTACTCACCCTAATAACCATGCACGTTATATATCCATACCTCACCTAGGCTATCAGTGCTTGGAGCTCAACTGCAGCAACACACCTAAAGCCAATAATAACCCAACAAAAAGCAGCACACAGTAAGAATAATCACAAAATCAAATCCCATCCCAGGCAACACCCCCCCCCCTCCCTCTTCATAGATCTAAACTACTCCTGTACCAGAACATCCACACTTAACTACTGTGCATCTAATCTACAGGACCTTAAATTCCAATATTAACCTTGACCTAAAAGCTTTCTTGATAGTTGTGACAGATCACAGGCATAACACCAGACACAAAATAAAAAACCATCTCTAGGAAATTCCCCGTGTTCGACAAAACCTTTACAAAAACAAATGTAATTATTCAATGACCTAAAATCTGGAACAACCCAGCCTGCAAACTCAAGACTGCAGACACATTCCACACTTTCAAAACTACAGTTAAAAAACATCTTAATCCTCCCTGACCTCCAACCTCACGCAACTAATACATATAACCAGCCTGGAGACTTCACAATTAACACTCACTCATCCACTGACTATAAACCCATAAAATACTAATCTTAATCTTAAAATAATAAATCCAAACTAGTCAGTAATAAACTTGTGCTATGATACTCCAATATAGACACATGATTGTGCCAAAACAAAGCATTCACATTCAAAACTCATCAAATTATGATGATGTCACTTTATCCTATACCATAATCTGTAAGGATTTAAAGTTAAAATTCAATCCAATTCCTGGCTCGAAACAGCCTAGCCATGCTAGGCGTCCTAGTGGCCCCCCACTGTAATTAGTATTTTATAACATGAAACCACACAATACCCAAAACCTTGTAAACCCCACATTGTAACCCTTAAGAGAATAAAAACTATAGCATTGAGAATTGAATTGGAATTGAATTGAAATTGAATTGAATTGAATTGATTGAAATGAATTAGGATTCCTCATCCCTTTTCTGACACAGACAGAGATCAGTAAGCCATAGCTCCCATGTCTTGTTCTTCCTTTCCTTTGCAGATGACACCACGGATCAGTACCATGTGCATGATCCTCCATCGAAGACACTGCGAGACTCTAAAGAAGCGGATATCAAAACAAATCTTCCGAATGGGCCACTCAAAACAATATGAAGTTCAAACGAGGAGAAATTTTCAACTAATCGTATGTGGAAAACATGAAGAAATAAAAAATGTGACAGGGATACCACAAATTTTAAACATATACAATAGAGCAGAAAAGAAATGTGAAGGACCAAGGGAATGATAATGTCAGAGGATCTTGCCTTCAAAGACCACAACAACGTATCTCCCTCATACGCTAGGAAAATGATAGGATAGAACAATTAGAACCTTTCAACACAAAGGGATGCCCAAGTGCATGAAGAACTCTTCAAAAACCACTTGAGCTCTCAGGGGGTGGAATGCTGCTGTACACTAATGGCCTCCCTTCAAGGCTGGCGATATTGCAGATTTGCAATGTACAATGAACTTACCACAGCACACACAAGTGGCGATAAGGCACCCTAAACTACTTGGGAACAGTTGAATGGTCCTTGATCTGTATTCCTACGAAACAGGCGAGAGACAACATGATAATTAAGAACACTTGGAAGGTCCGGAGGAATGGTAACGAGAACCCTGCACATGAAAAACACTCCAAAATAGACAGCAGAAAGACTCGCAGGACGTTTGGGGATGCAACATTCCCCCCGATGAAAAGCAGGGGTGCCATGAGTAACACTAGAGACAACACATAAGTGACTGGGGCCCAAGACTGTCGAATTGCCTCCCCACCATACATAAGGTGGATTTACCAATAGAAGACCCCTGGCTGTCCTTCAAGAAGGTCACTGGACAGGCACCTAAAGTTTCAGATACAGAATCACCAACCGGGCTGTGGTTTTGTATGTCCTCTTTGCATGTGGGCCAGCAGTAACAGCCTGGCATTTGTCATGACCCGTGATCCACAATAAGGCTTGGTCTCAGACCGGGCTGTGGAGGGGGCAAAGAACCCTCGAAAACCCTCTTCAAGTAAACTCCAGGTAAACACTGACACTCCAACCCCCCTGCCACCCACACATAAACACTCCAACCCACCCTCCAAACCCACACTGACACACCAACCCCCCTCCACCCACACCTAACACTCCAACCACCCACCACCCACACTTGACACTCCAACTACCCTCACACCCACACTTGGCACTTCCAACCACCCTCCACCCACACTTGGCACTCCCAACCACCCTCCACCCGCGCAAATGACGACTCCAAACCACCCTCCACCCACACTTGACAAACCAACCACCCTCCACCCACACTGACACTCCCAACACCACCCTCCACCCACCCACACATGACACTCCAACCACTCTCCACCCACACTTGACACTCCAACCACCCTCCACCCACACTTGGACACTCAACCACCCCTCCACCCACCTTGACACGCAACCACTCTCCAACCCACACTGAACACCCAACCACCCTCCACCCCACACTGACACTCTACTCCAACCACCCTCCACCCACACTTGACACTTGTTCCAACCACCCTCGCACCCACACTTGCCACTTACCAACACCCACACACCCACACTGACACTCTCCAACCACTCCGCCACCGCACACTTGACACTCAACCACCCTCCACCCATCACTTGAAACTCCATCCAACCAACCCTCCACCCACACTGACACTACCAACCACCCTCCACCCACACTTGAACACTCCCAACCACCCTCGCACCCACACCTGACACACCAACCACCCTCCACCCACTACTTGATCACTCCAACCACCCTCCACCCAGCACTTACACCACTCCAACCACCCTCCACCCACACCTTGACACTCCAACCACCCTCCCCACCCACACTTGATACTTCAACCACCCTACGGGCACCCACACTTTGGACACAGCCAACCCCCATCACCCACACTTGACGCTCTCCAACCACCCACCAACCCACCCTCCACCCACACTTGACACCCAACCACCCTTCACCCACACTTGCAACACCAACAAAGACACCAACCACCCCTCCACCCACACTAGACACTCCATACCACCCTCCAACCCCCACACTTGTCACTCCACCCACCCCTCCACCCACACTTGACACACCAACCACCCTCCACCCACACTTGACACTCCAACCACCTCCACCCACTCTTGACACTCCAACCACCCTCCGACCCACACTTGAAACACGTCCAACCACCCCTCCACTCCACACTTGAACACACCAACCACCTCCACCCACACTTAACACCCAACCACCCTCCACCCACACTTGAACACACCACCACCCTCCACCCACACTTGATACTCCAACCACCCTCCCACCCACAATGCACTCAACCACCCTTGCACCCACGTACTTGACACACCAACCACACCTCCACCCTCAACTTGACACTTCCAACCACCCTCCACCACACACTTGACACTCCACTCTCACCACTCCTCCACCGCACCTTGAAACTGTGCTCCAAACCACCCTTCCACCCACACTTGACACACCAACCCACCCTCCACCCCACACATGACACACCAACCACCCTCCCACCCACACATGCCACACCAACACACTCCACCCACACTTGACACTCAAACCACCCTCCACCCACACTTACACTCCAACCACCTCCCACCACACTTGACACTCCAACACACCCTCCACCCACACTGACACAACAAGGAGTGCCAACCACCCTCTCACCCACACTAGATACACCAAACCACCTCTCCACCCACACTTGGACACTCTCAAACCAACCACCCTTCACCCCACTTGTTACAACTTCCAACCACCCTCCACCCACACTTGACACACCAACCACCCTCCACCCACACGTGACAACACCAACCACCCTCCACCCACAACTGTGACACTCCAACCCCACCCCTCCACCCACACTTGGACACTACCAACCACCCTTCCACCCACACTTGGATACTCAAACCGACCCTCCACCCACACTTGACCCTCCAACCACCCTTCACCACCCACCAATTGACACTCTCCAAACCAACCACCCTCCACCCACACTTGACAGCTCACAACCACCCTCCACCCATCACTTGACACTCTCCAACCATCCCTCCACCCACACTTTGACAACTCCAACCACCCCTCCACCTCACACTGACAACACCACCACCCTCCACCCACACTTGACACTCCAACCTCCACCCACACTTGACACAGCAACACCCCCCACCCACACTTGACACTCCAACCACCTCCACCGACACTTGACACACCAACCACCCTCCACCACACCACACCTTGACACAACACCAACCACCCCCACCCACACTTTGACACCAACCACCCCCTCCACCCACACTTGACTCCAACCACCCCTCCAAACCCACACTTGACACTCCAACCCCCCTCCACCCACACTTGACACAACCAACCACCCTCCACCCACACTTGACATCCACCAACCACCCTCCACCCCCACACTTGACACTACCACCACCCTCCACCCACACTTGACACTCCAACACCCTCCACCTCACACTTGACACACCAACCACCCTCCAACCACACTATGAGACAACTCCAACCACCCCCACCCACGACTTGACACACCAACCAACCTCTCACCCACACTTTACACTGCCAACCACCCACCACCCACACTGACACACGGTCGCCAACCACCCCCACCCACACTTGACACTCCAACCACCCTCCTCCCACACTTGACATCAACCAACCCCCCCCACCACCCTCCCACCCACACTTGACACACGCAACCACCCACCCCCCACAGACACCATTGGAGTAAGCTGACAGCACTCGACATAGGTAGCAAAATTAGCTATCTCACAAAGCACTTGATCATCTCACTACTGAAAAAAACAAGATCTTGAGTGATAATAAGCAGTTCTCCAGTGGTTAAAATAAAAGAGTAAGTTGGTCTATGGGTTTTTTTACAGAACAGAGTAGCAGAAAATGAAAGAGATGGCAGAAGATTATCTCTTTCTTTTCTCCAAGTCTCTACCAAGAGAATCCCGCTGACATGTATGTCACGAGGGTGTCCCCCACTCAAGAAATTTTGTGGATTATAAATTATGGCTCCCACGGACCGAACTGGCTCTTCTAATGAAAATGAACTGGCCTCAGCAAAAAGCTCACATTAAGCCTGAAGAAACAGTCGGTTTGACACAGCCGAACTAACCTGAGTAAATACTAACAGACACAACAGAAATAGTCATTGATGGATCTAAATACTCACCATTGGGATAAACCTTAAGATATACATCTCTAAGTCTTAAATCAATAAAGGAAAAAACCTAATAAATGAATAACATGAAACCATCAAATACTGGGTGAAACTAATACAGAAGATGTTTTCTCTACAGAATATAAATTTCTGGAAGTACACCAAGATAAATCCCCAAGAACCGACATGATTAATTCTTTAGGCCTTTATCACTCGACTCAGAAAAGATAATAAGTATAGGTCGAGGAAGAATTCAATAATACTTTCACTAACCTAAAGAAGCCATACATCACAATCTGACCCTAATAATCAAATGCTAACAAAACTGATGGAGTAGCAAAGATGCCACAGTAACGGTTACATGGTGGGGTAAGCAGACACACTTTGTCATATACGACAATCTCATGGATACCTCAAGGTAGTACAAAGTAGTGAAAAAACAAATAAAAGGGACTGTATTACTTGTCGTCACTATAATATGTTATTGCAGTATCCAGGTCCACCACCAAACCCCCACGGAAAGAGTTTGGTCATGTCAAAAACACTTCTCCATTTCAGGTGACAGGTGCAGATTACACAGGACCATTTGTATGTTCTAGTGCTACAACTAGAGGCAGTACATCTAGAATAGCCACAACATGTCCTGCTGAACCTTTGTCAAATTATTCAGAAGGTTAGCAGCCATATAAGCATTCCCATACTGACGATTTCAGGCAATTGCAACGAACATTGTTGCTGGTGCTGTTTATATAAGCCAAGATCTTTGATCAGCAGAAGTACAACAGAATCTGAATCAATTCAACACAGTTCCGTGTATGGAGATAAATCCTCCTAAATCTCCATGGCATGGCGGATCTTATGAAAGATATGATCACAATGTAAAACTTTGTATTAAAGATCTTCATTGACAAAGAAATTGGCCAAGAGAATTCCAATACAGTTTGAGACTGAAATAAAAAAGAGTCAACAACGACCTCTAACGTATACGTTACCGATGATCTGGAAACAATTTAAAGTGTTAAGTCCATCTCTTTACTCCATGTGCAGAAGGCGAACCGTTCCCCTCTCCCATAACAAGAAATTCCTAGAGGATCCTACTAATTTCAGAACCTGAGCAACTCAGACGTAAATTCAAACACACTTAATAAAGTGATTTGAACAATAGGGAAAATATGGCAAGGAAAGACTATCTCACCTCAAAAGAAGACACTTCTACTGATCTGGTGTTCCGTGAAATCATAAGACCTTAAGAAGACCTTGGAACATAGTGATTATTGACAATGATGGTCCGAGGGTACCCAATACCACTCGGGAAAAATTGTGACCATGATAACCCTGAATGCAAATGGAATCATCAGGACATGATGTTTAGCAAAGGTGTCGCTGAATAAGTGGACAATAAAAAACTAGTGCTGTTAGAATTACACAGTGTTGAAAACAAAATTAGTGAGTCTCCAAAACAAACACAGATTAAAGCTGTTTCAGAAAAGACAGCAGCAGTGGAGACGATGAGAAAATGAAATTAAGTTACGTTAGAATAATACACGAGCAGCGAACCTCCCTGCCCCCCCAGTGAGGAGAAATTTTTCTCCAGGAACGGGGTATCCGCTCCCTTCACAACCTTCAGCCAGATGGCCCAGCCCTCCTCAAGGGCAAGCATCTTATTACTGCTACAGCAAGTAATTGATCCCAAGATGCTAGATGAAGTATGAGACGTGTCATGCACTGCGGCACCTTGCAAGAGTCCAGTGATTGCAAATAGTTTTTAGTTTACGAAGAGACAGTCCCATCTATCTCCCCTTAGCAGGACAATTAAGAAAATCCTGCTCCCACTTTATTACCAAGGTAAAGATATGTACCTGATTTAGATCTAATGCGTCATACAGAGCAAGAAAACAAGCATTCCTGCTGTTCTTCAAAGTGGAAGTTTGGCAGGAACAAAAGGTACTGATATCCGCTTTTTCTTTATTGTGCCTAGAACATTACGGCGGCACAGAAGCTGTGAGGTCAGATTACTAGGTGAAATTGGATCAAACCTGAACTGGGGACTTCACCAACTGATGCCAGGATAACCATCAGGACCACTGATCCGTGCATTAGTGTGAACAAAGTGTTCTCACAAAAACACAATAAACACTTACCAGAGAAGTGCTGATCACTTCTTTATAATAAGAATGGTGAAATAAATGAACAACTCTTGATGAAACAGTTTAACAACAGTGTTGCGATCAAAAACATTGGTAGTGCACATTCCTCAAAGAACACTATTCTTCAATCAAGTCAATGGATAACCAGGGTGCAACTAAAGGTCAGCTACCAATACCCGGTACGTTTAATGATCGTACATAGATAGGTCCAGCTTCGCAGCGTGAGATCATTTATGTATGATTACAATACCAAACCCGGTAAATTAACAGGCATCAAGCCTACCAAAGTAAGTTTTCCCAATCAGCAATCAGTTTACTGATATATGCTGACATAACCAAGTTCATTCAATTCAAAGTTTATATCCTCTACAAGGATTACAATGCTGATTTACGGAATTTGGTTATTGTATTGTTTACAATGAAGTAAATAATAATTACAGAGTTGTACCACAAAACACCTAGCATGGCTAGGCTGTCGGGCAGACTAAATTAAATCTTAAGTTTAAAATATAACAAAAATTCTGAGGTAAGTTGAATAATGGCAAAGTGAACTAACCACTAGTTTGGTGAGTTTAGCAATGTGAATGCTTTGTTTTGGCACTATACTAGTTTCAGAATTGGAGTATCACAGGCCAACTTAGACTAATAATATTCATTATTTTGATATGAGATTGAAATATCTGTTGTAAGTCAAATGGGTGATGTAGTGTAAGAGTTAAACCACCAGTGGTATTCGTGTAATTAGTTGACAGGGGTGTATCAGGAAATAAGAATGTATCCAGATGTAGTTTTAGACGTTGATGAATGATGTCTTCTGCAGTTTATGAATATTCAGGTAGGGTTCCATGATTTTAGGGGCCTTGACATGCATTGAATTTTGTAAGGTTTAGTCGGACACGGGGAATGTCATAGAGATTTTTGTGTCTGGTATTGTTGGCCTGTGGTTCTTTCTGTCGCCAAACTATCAGAAATGCGTTTTAGGTCAAGGTTAAATTGGTAATTAATGTCCTGTAGAATGTAGGATTGCCAGTAGTATAGTGTGGATCCAAGTTTAAGATCTATGAAGAGTGGGGGGGTGTGTATGCCAGGATGATTTAGTGATTAATCTTACTCAGCTTTTTGTTGGTATAATTATTGGCTTAGGTATGTATGCTGCAGTTGAAAGTTTAGAATGACCCCCAAGCACATATAGCATAGGTGAGGTATGGATATATAAGTGATGGTATAGTGGTGAGAAGGGCCAGTTTGCGCACGTAGTATCGTGATCTTGTATAGGAACCGCCACCGTATTGGATACTTTATTGGTATATTGTGATTTGGAAATGGGTGCTGAATTCAGTTGTCGTTGAGGTATAGGCCCTATGAATTTGCCCCCTCATTAAATGCCTGGCAATTAGAGTGTAGTAGGTCGATCTTATGTTAATTTAGCGCATCTCCAGAGCTCTTGCTACCAAACATAATGTAAGTAGGATGATGTCAGTGATAAGCTAAGTTTATTGGC
>NW_026507642.1:0-16519 GCF_026875155.1 Cherax quadricarinatus
ACAACTTTAAGAAATTTTAAAACCCCCACCAAAAAATGTATCATTGAGGAAATTCTTGTAATGAGGCAACTGTGTAAATCCCAGGGAGTTGCACAGTGGTTTTTGATGCTGGCATCCACCACATTTAGCTGTTTTGCACCCCTTGATGTTATCAGGAATGTCGGAAATGGCTCCCAAAAAAAACATGAACTACAATAATAGGATGTCATTTCTCAATATTAGAGATATGTATCAAGAAACACCTTAAATCACATGGGAATTTTTTTAACACATTTGCCAATTTCCACAGAGGCGGGGTTTTACCCAAAAGCAAAAAACTTTCATTTCATTCAACGCTTTCACCACAATTCATACATAATCACTGTCTTTGCAGAGAAGCTCAGATACGACAGTTTAGATGTCACTCCAAACCGCCAATATCACAAACCCCCCCTTTTGGGAAGTGCAGGCGTTGTATTTCCCACTTTCAAGACTCAAGTTTGGCTAACCAGGTTCCCTGAATCCCTTCACAAATATTACCCTGCTCACACTCCAACAGCCCCATTAGGTCCCGAAAACCATTCGTCTCCATTCATTCCTCTCTAACACTCTCACACATGCTTGCTCAATTTACCCAAAGACATTTCAAACAGGGTTAGAGCAGGGCCTATTTTAATGGACAAAGATAATGGGGAAGTGCAGTAACATTTTTGAAAGCAACAAATGACCACAGTGACAAAGATACCTCTCACAAAACTTTGCAAACACAAGAAGACATATTAATGCCAACCCTTTCAGGGTCAGTCCCGTATATGTATGGCTTGATAGAAATACATTTTACGGTCCCATATTTATACGCCAAAATTCTAGCCCCTTCAAACCTGGCGGAAGAAAGATAGTCAGCCTACATATGAAAGAATGGGTCTGTATAGTCAGTGTGCGCAGTATAAAAATAATCCTGCAGAAACGCAGTGCATAATGAGAAAAAAAATCAGATGTGTTTTTGGTTTAAAACAGTGAATTTACAGTGTATTTCTGTATGGTATTATGGTTGTATTATCATTTTCTTGGTCTCATTGGACAGAATAATGGATATATTACAGAAAACAGATGATTTGTTTGGGTTTTCACAATGAAAAGTACCTTGAAACTGAGCTCAAAGTAGCAGAAATGTTTGATTTTTGCCGATGTTCAAGAGTAAAACAAATCACGCCACGGGGTCAGTACATGTACACATAAACTGGTGAATCTAATATTCTTTCACAAGTGCGCTGATATTATTTACACCATTTTTTGTGAGAATAAGATTCAAAATAGAAAGCAAGGTAATATAAAAAGGGGCCCCTGGAGACATGACTAAAGAACAGAGAAAGTGTTTTTTTAGTGCCAGAATGTCTGTCTGGTTTATTCTGGACTATTTTAAAATTTGGGCCCATCTTTTAAAAATTTGGTTAAAAATAGTCAAATTGCCAATTTGACCACTTTATTGGGTGGATGAAATCAGTAAATGGGTGGTTTCTTGTACTCAATCGATAGAACAAATGGGGGGTCCTACCCAAAAGAGCTATTATTTTAGCCAACTGGAAGAATGGAATTGGCCGAAGTAGGGCACAAAGTGGGCAAAATCACCGATGCGTAAATGTATCGCCGATATCGCTAACTTCACAAGAGCGTAAATTTTGTTAGTTTTCCCTCAATTTTCATACTTTTGGTGTCATTATCACCGGGAAAAGATTCTCTATCATTTCACATATATATATATTTTTTTTTTTTTTAAATTTTTGAACCTGAGAGTGAGTTAAGGATCGGAGGTCTCAACCCTCAAAGGGTTAATAAGGCTACTAACATGTACATGTATAAGCAAAAAATAATTTTTATATTTTACATCTCTGATAAAAAAATTTTTTTGCTTCAACTAAACTGTGCTGCACAACACTGCTGAAGTAATGGAGGGAAGGATACACATCAGTCTTGTACAAAGATGTTTTTTTACAGGTGGCAATCAGACTGCATTTTAATATGATAGGCCTAGAAAGTGCTAAACTTGTATGGGTCATTCTGTACTACAGACAAGAATGAAAGGAATAGTAGAGGAAGAGAAACAGAAATGTTGAAAAGAGGACATCAAAGAAAAGGGAAGGAGGGTCAAGCAAAAAACCTCTTTTATAATATTCTTAAAAACACTAAACTCACAAGGATTATGCAGAACCTGGGAAATGGGAAGTTATGAAGGTTGACTGTATGAAGAAATGGGTAGTTCCAATTCCTTGAATCAAGAGCCCTTTAGCAATAATGAGGGATTTCTCTTTGGCCCTTAAAGTGGCAATGCCAAATTAAAATTCCTGGCGAGGGGGAGATAAAAAAAAAGTTTTCTAAATCAGATAAGAATTAAATGAGTGGATTATAATATTAAATTAGGATTTTATGAATAAAAACTTTTTTACTCATGGTAACAGTGCCAAGATTTATTTACATTGTACAATGTATTGATGTCCAAAATATGATTCTTTTCTGTAATTTTTAATTGTCTGATTTTTTTGCCATTTGGATAAATGTGAGAGAAAAAAAATCTTACACAGCAAAAGAGTTGTATTTTTAATTAATTGAAAAAACAGTAATACCCAAAATGAGTAGAATTTTAAGAAAAAAAACGAAAAAAAACAAAACAAACAAAAAAAATGTGATTTTACAGTGTGTGTTGAAGTTGGCATAAACATGATCCAGATTTAAACAGGTCAGTATTTAACGGTCTTAGCCCCCCCATCACCTTTCTGTTTATACATTTACAACTGGCATTACATCCGGGTGGAGAATATATGCGAATATGGCAGAAAGGTGGGTAGTGCAAAGATGAGTAGTGGGGGGGTTTGAGAGGGTTGGAATAGTTTTAAAAATGCCAGAGTATTAGAATGTGGGTCAGAAGTTTGTGGTTATAGGGGGGATGGGGGCAGGAGGGAAAGAGGAGTGATTGGTGGATGGTGAAGTTAAAGGGTGTGATAAAAGAGAAAAGGTAGTTATGAGGAGGTTATTTACAAGCAGAAGTGTGATAAGAGAGCAGAGTATATGGAGAGTAAAAGAAGGTAAAGAGAGTGGTGAGAGGAGTGCAAAAGGAGAGCAGGGATGATAGAGTGGGGGAGAGGCACGTCAAAGAAATTTTAATGAAAATTAAGATAAATTTTTTGGAGGTTACATGTAAGAAAGCCTAGGGAAAGTCTGGATTTGTCAGTAAACAGAGTAGGGGGAAGGTTGTTGATGGGGAGATGGAGGTTATAGGTAGATGGCGAGAATATTTCTGAGGACTTTTAAATGTTAAGGGAAGGAACAGAGGCAGTTATTTCATGCAACTGGTCAGGAGGTATACCATCTCTTTAGTGTGAGATGAGAAGAATGTAAGTGTGGGGGAGGTACGTGAGGCATTACGTAAAATGAAAGGGGTAAAGCAGCTGGATACTGATGGGATCATGACAGAAATGTAAAAACAGGGGGGGATATAGTGTTGGAGTGGTTGGTTCTTTGGTTTATAAAAGTACGAAAGTGGGGTAGGTACACCTAGGATTGGCGGAGAGCATGTATAGTTACCTTTATATAAAGGGAAAGGGGGACCAAAAGAGACTGTAAAAATTTTTTGAGGTATAAGTTTTACTGTGTATACAGGTAGTAGGTTGGTAGACAGCAACACCAGGGTTGGTACTACCGTACAGCTATGTGAGTGTTAAAACGATAGCCTTTAATTGTTTTGCATGATGGTAGGATATTTGTGGTATCTTTTGTCTGTCTCATAATATGCAAGACTTACAGGTAAGTCTTGGCTACTTCTACTTACAATTAGGTACATCTACAATAATGTACACGTTTATTTTAACAATCATCTGAGTTTTCTTTGATTTTATCTTAATAGTTCTTGGTCTTATTACTTTTCCTTTATTTCCATGGGGAAGTGAATAAGAATCTTTCCTCCGTAAGCCATGCGTGTTGTTTAAGTCAACTAAAATGCGGAACAATGGGCTAGTAACCCCTGTTCTGTAAAGATTACTAAAAAGATTGAGAAGATGAAAATGTACAAGTGGGAAGTCTGAATGTGCGTGGATGTGTGCAAAAGATAAGCAAGAGTTGTTTGTGGTTGATATGAATGAGAAGAACTGGATGTCCTGGCTTAAAGTGAAAACAATGCTGAAGGGTGGTGGGGAGAGGTTTCATGGTGAGGAATAAATGGGATGAGGTCAGGGGTTTCAAATAGAGTTAGAGCTAAAGAGAAGTAGCAAATAATGTTGAAGGATAAGCATGGCCGGAAAAGAGGGACTACTATGCATAAATTCATGGATTATGTGGAGGTAAAATAATGATGGGATGTTGAGAAGTGGGTTATAGTGAGCGTGTATGCACCTGGAGATGTAAGATGTGTAGAGGTAGAGAAAGTGATTCTGGGGAAATGTTGACCGAATGCGTGGGGAGTTTTTGAATCAAGTGTGAGGAGTAATTGGTGGTTGGGGATTTAAATTGCTAAAGTGCGGTAAAAATGTTATGGGGGGTAGTAGGTATAGATTTGGGGTGCCAGGGGGTAAATGTAAATGGGAGACTTTAATGAGCTATGTGTAGTAAAGAAATTTGGTTTATAAGTAATACATATTTTATGAAAAAGCGGATAAATAAAAGTTACAGGTATTTGTAGCATGTAATGAAAGTAGTTTGTTAGATTTGTATTGGTGGATAAATGGTTGATGGGGAGGCTCAGGATGTACATGTTCTATAGATGGGGCAAGCTGATATGTCAGATCATTATTTAGTTGTAGCTACAGTTAGGTGTTAAGAGGCTAGAGGGAAATAAGAGGAAGGTTGGCAACAACCAAGTAAGAGGGAGGTGAAAGTGTTATAAACTAAGGAGGAGGAAAGTTCGGGCGAGATTATAAGCGTCCTATTGGCGAAAGGTGGGCTAGTGCTAAAGATGGAGTAGTGGGGGGGTGAAGAGGTTGGAATAGTTTAAAAATTCAGTAATTTGAATGGTGGGGCAGAAGTTTGTGGTTATAGGAGGTTGGGGGCTGGAGGAAAGAGGCGTAGTGATTGCGTGTATGGATGAAGTAAAGGGTGTGATAAAGTAGAAATGGTTAGCTTAAGAGAGGTTTTTACAAAGCAGAAGTTGTTATAAGAATGTGTTATAAGTCAATCTCTCTGGATGGATTAATTCCGAAATCTGAGGGTCTCCATTGTTTTTATTTTATATGTGGCATGGTTGTTTTCATGTCCAACAATTTAGATACTGATTTGTCTTACATTAAATTGCATCTGCCACTTCTATGTCATGCATCATTCTATCAAATCACGAAATTGGACGGCTTTAATTTGGTGTCATCAGCGAATTTGCTTATGTCATTATTTATTCCCGCATCTATGTTGTTTATGGAATTTGTGAACAACAAGAGCCCAAACACTGACCCCTGTGGATCAACGCTTGTGATGTGCCCCATTCTGATTTCTTCTTATTTATGCAAATCTCTTGCGCCTATTTGTCAACCATGCCTCTTACCCAGGAAGTAATTTCTCCTCTATTCCATGTGTCTTAAGTTTCATCAACAGCTCTGATGGTGGACTCTATCGGAAAGCCTTACTGAAGGTCTACATACATAATATCATATTTAATTTCATGATATACATCCTCAAATACCTTAGTGAAAAAGTTTTAGTAATTTCCCAAGACAGGAACACTCCTTTGTAAAAGCATGCAGGAGATTCATTATCTATTTATGCCTTCAGATCGGCTAACGAATTGCCTCGGCACAATTACTTGATTTCTAGATTTTTATATTCTATTATATCTATCTTTTGCATCACAAATCACATTAATCATTTTCTTTCCTTTTTAACAAGTGCTATGAACTAACATTTTTTTTTTTTTTTTTCAACTAGTCGGCGTCTCCCACGGAGAGCAGGGTGACCCAAAAAAAGAAAGAAAATCCCAAAAAAGATAATACTTTCATCATCATTCAACACTGTCACCACACATCGCACTTTTATCACTGTTTTAGCAGTGGTGCTCAGAATACAACAGTCTAGGAAGCATCATAACACATTATAAAGATTAAAAACATATCACTCAACACTGCCAATATCCCAAACCCCTCCTTTATAGTGCAGGCATTTGTACTTCCATCGAGGACTCAAGTCCGACTATATGAAAAATCCTGGTTTCCTGAAATCCCTTCACTACAATATTACCTGCTCACACTCCAACAGATCATCAGATCCCAAGTACATTTAGTCTCACTTCACTACCTATATTACACGCTCACGCACGCTTGCTGGGAAGTCAAGCCCCTTGCCCACAAAACCTCCTTTACCCCTCTCTCAACCATTTCGTGGACGACCCCCTACCCCGCCTTCCTTCCCCTATAGATTTTATGCTTTCATGTAAATATACTTTGATCCTTTCTCTCTAAATGACCAAACACCTCTACAACCCTCTTCTGCCTCTGACTATTAACATACTTTTATTAACTCCACACCTTCTCCTATTTCCCCTCGAATTTTATGCTTAAATTTACACCACACATTTGCCCTTAGACAGGACATCTCCACTGCCTCCAACCCGTTCTTCCTCGCGCTGCATTTACACCAAGCTTCACACCCATATAAGAGTGTTGGTACTACTATACTTTCATACATTTCCTTATTTGACTCCATAGATAATCGTTTTTTGGATCTCACTTTACTAAACGCACACTCACCTTTTTTCCCTCTAAATTCTATGATTAACCTCATCTTCATAATCCATCCGAGAAACCGTCAATCCCAAGTTCTGAAAACATTCATTCTTTTTTTTTTTTTTTTTTACCCCCCATTTTTTTTTTGTTATTTTTATTTTTTTTTATTTTTTTTTTTTTTGTAAATCACTCTTCCCAATTGATATCATTTTTTCTTTATCTAAATCTTTGACACCCTATTCCACCTTACTCTTTTCTATGTTCACGTTCAAACTTTTCCATTTACACTCATTCCCTAATAATCCTCGTACACCTTTGCATATTTTTCTTTAGTATTCCATAAAGCACGTATCATCAGCAAAAAGTAACTGTGTCAATTCCCAGTTTGAATTGATTCCCCATACCTTACTTATTAAATTAAGTATTTTAAGGCACTAATTTTACTGTATTACCATTTTTTTGCTAAGATCTAAGGATGTAGGGTGTATAAGAGATGCACAGATGGAGGTAAAGGATGACAGTTCGGTGTCACTCAAACCAAGTACCCGGGGACCATGGCAGTAAAAAACAACTGTCGTGGCAAATCATTAGCGAAAAAAGTAAACAGCAGTTCAGAAACTGCTTTCATTTATGAAAGAAAATATGAATACATGATATACAGACTCATTTTGAAAAATGCACATATTATTGTACAAATTGCAGTTATACGGTTTCTTAGTTTCAATTTTAAAACAAATTCTATATAATATAGCCAATACAAGTCAAAAGACTATTATGGATCATTCACAACAACAAATTTGAATGTTGTTAAGTATATGTTGATTTAATAATCAGCCCAATTATTGATATGACCTGGTATTATTTGCAACTGATCACGGTCCTGAACGGACAAAACACAAGTTGAAGTATTAAGATCTGAAATGTTTACGCAGTATATTTTTGTTAGTAAATGGCACAGAAAGTAATAAACTTAAGAAACTACCATTAATAAATTTTAAGTTACAAAAAATCTCCATTTATTTCTTTAAAAGAATAGATCAATATTACTTACTGTGATAGGTTAAGTAAACCGTTAATTATCCACTAACTAGTTCTGGAAAATGCCCATTCTAGGAATAATCCAATCTATCCATAATATTGATACTATATGGCACCACAGTGCTTACTAAGCTTTGTGGTACCATTATAACTAACGAGAATCTATAAAATAAATAAAAATAAAAACAAAAGAACACACTGAGAAAGACCCACAAGTGCAGGACTGGAGTACACACCAGAGTCTAGTGTTAGAGAATGACTTACATTTATTACATTTCTGCTGCATAATTTTAAGTTAAAGAAATGTATTAAGAGAATGATTGTATTATCCAACTCCAAGGGTTTCAAATAAGAATTGCTTATTGAACTTATGCAATATCTCAAAAAAACACCTGTTTCAGTGGAAATGCATAATCAATTTCCAGTGTTTAGCAGGTGGTGGGAAAAAATGTTTGCATGTTATTTGGTACACTGGAAATTCCCAATGAGGGCATTGAAGTACAATACTTTGTTCCACAAGTCAAACCATCAAACCAACTGCTTTCAAAGTCTCAAGGAATCAAAGCATACAGCCTGATTGGGGTATCTGACTTTGCAAGATAAGCCCATTGTGCCAAGGCCCTCATTGAGTATGTGCCATGATAACTGTACTGGAACAGTGAGAGAATCTTGATAAGACTTCTCTATGAAAAGGCAAAGTAACAAGGCAATAGGTATGTTTAAAAAAATTAGTCTCAGAAACTTGCTGAACAGTCAGTGTACAGGATATACAGGCACTGTGAGGTTAAGGTAGCAGTTTCTCTGATTAAATAATAATGTGGACTACCAGACAGATTGAGCTTACTATATACAACTAAACTTTCAAAGAAAAATTATATAGATTTAAAGAATTTCATTTTCTTACATGCTTGTATCAGACAGAATCACAAATGTAGATAACACTCAGGGAGTACAGTACAAAAACTAACTAAACAGGAGAAAATTAGAAAAAATTTCTTATAGGTTACTGAAAATTTAATTAACTAGCAAAATTTTACTGCATGTTATTATACTTGCTTGAAAACTGACCTGGTTGAATCAAGATATAGCTCTTAACGTGTACGTTCACAGGCAATGACATCGAAGAATTAGTGAGAGATGCATGACAATTAGTATTAGATCGTATATCATCACTTCCCTCTTCCACCACACACAAGGCACGCAAATAAGGACGGCATCTGCTCAGGTAGATAGCTGTTGATCTTCACCTGTTATCTAAAATTTTGTTACCATGAAGTTGGTTCATCTTCGTCATGACTTCAGGACATCTTTTTTGGAGACAAGCATTTACTATAATATAAATATTTTCGTTGTAGCCTCAACTGTATTAGAACAGATGGTTGTAAAGCAACAAATTAGTATAATTATTAATATTAAAAATAATAATAATAATAATAATAATTAATTATTATAATAATAATTAATAATAATATTAATCAATAATAATAATAAAAATAATTAATATTTAATCCCTGGTATAGGTAGAAATGTTTGGGCATGGTTTCCCTTACACTGCTCTCCTGTTCACCTAGAAGTAGGTAATGGATGTTAGTTCAACTGTTTGAGCACATTCCTGGCGGGAACAAGAGATTAAAGGACCATTAGAAATAACAGTCACCAACGCCATGATTTATAGGGTTATCCTGGGTGTGTAACTCTCTAGTTAAAATATTGAAAAAATCTTACCTTTAATTTGATCTTGTGTTTTGTTTGAATTAAAAAATAAGAATGGGGGGAAAATCTCAGAGTGTTTGTCATGGTTTTCATTAGATGTTGCTTGGTGGTAAGTTGATATATCAGAAGACAAAGATGATTTTGCTCAATTTCAAACGGAAATAGCCTGAAAAAATTAAAAAAAAAAATTATTTTGCCTGAAATGTGATGGGAAGAGGATTTTTTGGAAAGTTTCTGAGGATAGATAGTTGAGTTCCCTATACCTCACTCCCCTTGGTCTGTTTTGGGTTTTTAGAGGTTTACTTCCAATTACTGATATGGCTTATACCATTTACCAAGTATTTTTTTTATTTTTATTATCACAATGGCCGATTCCACCAAGGCTGGGTGGCCGAAAAAGAAAAAATTTCACCATCATTCACTCCTCCAGCTGTCTTGCCCAGAAAGGTGCTTTAACACTACAGTTTTAAAACTGCAAAATTAACACCCCTCCTTCTTGATGAGCAGGCACTGTACTTCCCATCCCAGGACTCAAGTACGGGCCTGCCGGTTTCCATGAATCCCTTCATAATTTTAACTTTGCTCACACTCAACGCACGTCAAGTATTAAAATCCGTTTGTCTCCTTCACTCCTATCAAACACGCTCACGCATTCCTGCTGGAAGTCCAAGCACTAGCCACACAAAACCTCCCTTTAACCCCTCCCTCCAACCTTTCTTGGCCGACCCCTACCCGCCTTCCTTCCATACAGACTATACACTCTTGAGTCTTTTATGTTTCGACCATTCTCTCTACATGTCAGAAACCACCTCAACAACCCTTCCTCAGCCTCTGGAAAACCAGTTTTGGTAATCCGCACCTCCTCCTAACTTCCAACTACGAATTCTCTGCATTATATTTCACACCACACTTGCCTCAGACATGACCATCTCCACTGCATCCAGCTTCTCCTCGCTTGCAACATTCATCACCCACACTTCCACCCCTATAAGAGCGATGTTTAAACTATACTCTCATACATTTCCATCTTTGCCTCAAGACAAAGTTCTTTGTTCCACTGTTCTAAGTGCACCATCACTCTTTTTCCCTCATTAATTATATGATTCACCTATCTTTCATAGACCCATCGCTGACACGTCCACTGCCAAATATCTTGATACGTTCTCTCCTCCATACTCTCTCTCTCCAATTCTGATATCAATCTTTCATCACCTAATCTTTTTTGTTATCCTCATAACTTACTCTTCCTGTATTCACTTTAAGTTTATTCTTTTGCACACTCTACCAAATTCATCACCAATCTCTGCTACTTCTCTTCAGAATCTCCATGTGCACAGTGTCATCAGCAAAGAGCGCTGTGACAACTCCTTTACAAGTATTCTTGGGTTATGGTAATTGCGAGGAAAATTGGGGGAAAAGGAAAAAGTTTTTTTGTGAAGATGATTCAAAATGGAAGTTCATAAGTTTATATAGAAGAGGCCTAGGGATTGTCTTGTTGAACAGTGGAAAGGCTGCCTTTAGTGATCGGAATGACTACATTGGTTGTATTGTGGACTGTTTAAAAACATGTGAATTTGTTGAAAAAAATACAGTAGTGCAAAATTGGCCAAATTACTGATATGTGTGCACTTTATAAGAAGTTTGATAGCTGAATGGCAGTTTCTTGCAATCAGTGGATAGTATGAAGACGTACTAGCAATAATGACATGAAGAGGAGGGTTTGAGCAATGGCATTAATCTAAAATTGGCCTTCAGATTGAGCAGTTCCAAACCTTTAATTTTGTGCCTGTGTCATACTAAGATTTTTTAAATAAAGTTTTGCATATTTGTTGTCATTACCTTTAGTAAAAGTTCTCTCCCTTATAAGAAGATAATATATTTTAAGTTTTAAAAATGGTGACAAGACTGTGGTTTTCAATGTATACAGTGAAAAATATGGTTGTCAGCTTTATTCAGGTTAAAATTTATATGACAGGTACTATCTTTTTAGAAAGCTCTTTTATATTCCTTCAATATTTGTTCAAATCAAAGGATTATTATAGAAAGATTAATATGAAGATTTTTAAATCTAACTTTGGATAATCCTAACAATGGCATATGTATTAGACTTTATTAGGCAACAGAGGGGTTAATGACCTTGGTTAGCCAAAAAAAGCATGCAGTAGTATACTGGATGGCATATAATGGGTTCAATCCAACCATTTCTGTAAGATGTTTACTATTTTGTTGTTATATTTTGCAGGTCCGTAAAAAAAAAATGTTTTTGAACACAAAAAAATTTTCAAATATGCAATACTGCATGAATACTATCGTGTACTGATATATTCTTTATACAGTTAATTTGTGCCGTATACCTCCATCTTATCAAAAAATCTAATTTTAACACTGTTACATGGGAATTCCACTGGCTTTTCTAAAATTTTTTAACTTGTTAAATGTATGCCGAGGTCAATAGACACTCTCGCAGGTGCTCCTTCATACAGATCCTGGATCAGCGCGGTATACATTTGGGTCTCAGCTGCCACTTCAATTGCTCTGGCCTATTTTTTTTTATTTATATATAGAATTATGGATTAAGTTAATATTAATATATGCCTACATTTATTAGCCTTCAGAATCACTGACAATTCTACACTACTGTAAAATAAATTATTGTACGAATTGACATTACTGTTAAATAATTTTTTGTATTTCCTGAAGAATGATGCTTATTCATATCTTTATCCTTCACACAGCATGCGGGTGTTAGGACAATCTTTGAGAAATATTATCCAGAGACCCAAAGTAAGGTATAATGGGGTTGTTAGGCCAGTACGATATTACTACCAATACACATAATAATTATGCAAGAGTCGATCAAGACCTAAATTCGTTTAAAAAAAAATGAAGTAGTACATGACGGCCACTTGAGAGAAAGCAAGTAAGGACAATGCAACGTGCAAAGTATCCAGAACAACCGCAAGTCTAGAGCAAAGTTCCCGACAGCGCTTAATTTGGCTTTTAAAAGTTACACAGAGTTACTTTGTGAGCTTACACAAGCTTAGGAAGCTCACCTTTCCTAAAACACATCACAAGCTCAAACAGGTGTCGTCCACAAGTATGAAAAACCAAACAAACGGTCATACATTATAAATCTGACCCGCAAGGTAAATGTATAGGACAACTGTATCCTCACACGTCCTGCTCACGCACATTATAAAACCAGAAGAGTAACAAAAGAGCACTGTATAGACGTCCAAACTATACAAAAGAATACTTCCAGATTGTCTTACTTCGGTTTACTGTGAGATCATATCTTTGTTTAATATGTACACACGCTTTAATTCGTTTCTGATTTTTAGAAAATGGGAAAGAAAATAGCATCTCGTTCAAACGATTCGCAAGAGCACATTACTTATTGCTAAATTTCCGTGACCTTCAAGAATCACGGGAGGTTGCGGGTGTATCGCCTGTTCTCACTTTACCTTTATAATTTACCAGTATCGTCTGTCATCTGTATTACGGATTGATTCTAGTTTGACTTTTTATTGTCGTGAGCCTAATAATATCGGACAAAATATAACACATAATGCTGCATTAAACTATGTATTATAAATAGATTAACCAGTGAGTCATGTGGGCTCGGTTGCCTTCGTGTCTAAGAGACAAATAAAAAAATGTTATGTTCCAAAGTCGACCTCTGCCAGATATACTTTTATTAACCTGATATAAAGGAGCGTGGCACACCTTTATGCAATAATAATAATAATCATTATTCAAAAGTTATTTCACGTGTTTATCTCATTCCCTCCCCCTTTGTCACTCCAGCAACTCCTTTACCAAACATATAGGGGTCTCAAGGATGTGAGTGATTCATGGAGAGTTCATTAACTCCCCAGGGCAGGAAAGTTGTCATGGCTTGTAGTGGTCGCTATATAGTCCCAACATCTTGTTTCTGAGAACACCCACACTGACTGACAAGTCATGAAAACATGTTTATTGCCAATTGAAATTAAAGGTCACTAACTTTCTTGGGTTATCCATGATCATTATATACTATGTATGGTATTGTTCTTTAGGTGTACATGTGCCATTTGTTTACTAAGACAACAGTAGCGCAGGCCGGAGGATATGGGGCTATAGTGCCCTAAGAGGATTCTCAGGTGCAAATACTTATTTTTCAATTAATAACTAATTTGCTATGTACTTATATTGTCAGTAACCAAAATAACGACCATAGTTTAAATGTTACAAAAGCGATTTTCTTTTTTTTTTTTTACACAGACATCTAATCAACTAAGCTCGCTTCAACACGGCCAGATTCAGGGGTTCAATCCCCAGGCGAGGGGGTAGAAACATTGGGCGTGTTTCCTTACACTGTTGTTATGTTCACCCTTCAGTAAATGTATACCTGGGTGTTGTCGATGGTGTAGGTCGCATCCTGGGATAAACTGGCCTAATTTTCCGAAATGCTCTGTTTATAACATGCGCGCTTTCTATATAGTAGTATGTTCATTGATTTCAGAAGGTACTGTATACCTTGTTCATGTTCTATGTCAGTAATTTAAGTTCTCACTATTATTAATATTATTATTATTATTATTATTATTATTATTATAATTATTATTATTATTAAGTCTTCCCAGATTGAAATCTTTGACAGGACCACTGAATTAGCTTAGTAAGTTTATCGTACTAGACAAAAACATGTAGCAAAGGAAGCATATCAACAATCAGTAATATTCACCCACCTGGTAAGCACGTCAAGAAATTAGAGAAAGTGCTAAGGTTTGCCAACAAGGACTGTTCGGAGCTCAGGGGTATGTCCTTACGAATGGAAAGGTTGAGGGAATCGGACTGGACGACTGGAGGACATGAGGTCGGGGAGTGTCATGTTAACGAAACTACATAATAATGTTAAGTAGTGGACAGGTTGTTCCAAAGAGGGGACACAGAAACAAGGGCGTCACAATTGGAAGGTGAATGTGAAGACCTCCGACGAGTCAGAGGGATGGTAGAAGTATTTCTTCAGTCATGAGTCGCCGGAGTGGTATAGTCTAGCAAGTGTTGTAGTGGAGGAAGGAAACCATACATAGTTTTAATACGAGGTATATGACAAATCTCCATGAAGCAGCGAGAGGACTAGTAGCGATCAGGAAGAAGCGGGAGCAGGAGCTGAGTCTCGACCCCTTTACACCAACAATTAGGTGGTACACTGGGGAAGCTAAGAGAGATGACCAGATACTGAACACAGCCTGGAGGAAAAATAGACTCTTAGAGCAAAATTAAAGAAAACGATTTAGAAGTATGATATCTAGCATAAAACCAGAGTAAATCATCGGATGTGTCGAGACTGTGTGGGTCTAATAATGGCCTTAGGAAAACTACATGTCATTATAGGGCCCTATAGTTTTTATAATGTAAATAGGCCATTGTAGATGTGTAGCCCAATCTGATCAAATAGAAAAAGTCATATGTTCTACGACAGGAACTACCCAGATGAGGTTGATATACGAGGTGAATAACGTTCATAAACACTTCGGTAATTTCATTAGTTTATGGGTTGTATAATCCTACGGGTTTAGCGCTCCCCCATGATTATAATAATAATAATAATAATATTGTTATAAAGTTGGTAGAATTACGACAATTGTAAAGTAAAAGACACAAGGGCAACTAATGTGACATTTATTGTGGCAAACGCCCCACCATTTCGCTCTCCAGGAGCTTTATCAAGCCATTACAAACAATACATGGACACAGAGGGTATATAAAGGGTCAGAGTGAGGTGAAATACTAGTGAGGTACCATTTCGAAATGGTCCTCCTAGTATTCACCTCCTCTGGGACCCCTTTATATACCCTCTGTGTCCTGTATTGTTGTAATGGCTTGATATAAAGCTCCTGGAGAGCGAAAACGTTGCACAATAAATTAATTAGTTGCACTTGTGTCCTTTTACTTTACACTTTATAATCTTTTGTTTCTGGGTACTCTTGGAAGCGGAATGATCTGGATGAGGGAAGGCGAAGGCAGACTCAGTGCGTACAAGTAAGTTGTTAGGTAAGACATATGCAACAGTTAGTTTCTTTATTATGAAACGTTTTCGCCTACCAGTAGGCTTATTCAGTAAAGTACTGAAAAGTGATAGAAGCTGAAGATACTTGAAGTCGATGTATTCTGTCCATCACCTTAAAGTTTTGAGGTGGTCAGTCCCTCAGTCTGGAGATTACCTGGAGAAGTTCCGGGGGCGGGTCAACGCCCCGCGGCCCGGTCTGAGACCTGGGCCTCCTGGGGGGATCAGAGCCTGCTGAATCAACCGGATGTTGATGATGGCGAACGCAAACAACATACGAGCCACAGCCCTGATGATCCGGAAATGCTTTAGGTGCTTGTCCTGTGCCAGTGAAGACTTCAGGGGTCTGTTTGGTAAATCCCCATTATGTGTGCTGGGAGAAGGAAGAGCATTGTTCCATTAGTTTGAAACGTACAAGTAAGATAGGGATTATGGACTCTAAAATAAGTAAAACACAAAATCGATTTCAATTCAAATTCAAAGTTTATTCTATATAAGATTACAATGTTGAATTTACAGAATTGGTTGTTTGTTGTGGTTTTCATTGTAGTTAAATAATGATTACAGACGTGTACCACTAGAACCTAGCATGGCTAGGCACTTTCGGGCAGACTTAGTTTAATTTTATTTTAAAATATTACAATTATGAGGAAGTGGTATTATGGGCTAAGTGACGAATACTAGTTTGTGAGTTTAGCAAGGTAATGCTTTGTTTTGGAACAGTACATTGTTTCTGTATTGGAGATATCATAGGATTCATTATTTCAAGACGAGATTAATATTTATGTTTTTGGTCAAATGAGTGAGTGAGTGTAGTGTTGATCCTCCAGGTGGTATTCGTGTAGATTAGTGAGGGGGTTTGTATAGGGAGAAAAAGATGTTTTCTCATGGTAGTTTTGAAGGTGATGAATGTGTCTGCAGTCTAGAGTTTTCAGAGTAGGGTGTTTCCAGATTTTAGGTGCCTTTGACATACATTGAATTTTTGTAAGGTTTAGTCGTGACAAGGGGGAATGTCGTAGAGATGTTTGTGTCTGGTGTTCTG
>NW_026507643.1:0-25749 GCF_026875155.1 Cherax quadricarinatus
TTTTGCCTCCTTTAACCCTGAAAAATTATTGACCTCTCCCTCTCTTCTTCCAGTTTCTTTTCCCTCCATATCTCTGGATCTGCTTTAAGCATCTCCTTTGTGGTTTCCCATATCTTCTTGACACTCCAGTGGCCTGTTATTACTTCTGCAAGGGACTTCTTAGCTTCTTTCCCTGTGTGAGTTCTCTTGCTGTCCACTGATGTTTCTATTTCCATCACCTTGCTCCTTTCAGTCTTTGTCTTTATATCCTCCTTCAGAACTTCCAGTTCTTCCTCCAGTCTGTGTATCTTTGCCTCAGCAGTTACAGTCATAACTCCCACTTCCTGCTCTCTCAGATATCTTCTCCATCATTGCATTGTAAAGCTTGTTTAGCCTTTGTTCCCATTCTTGTTCCATTTTGTTCTTGAGCCTTTCTGTCCATCTTCTTCTCTCAGACCAGCCATTCTCGGTTTCTTTTCCTCTTCTTCCTTTCTTTTGAGGATCCTATTTTTTGTGTTATCATGTTAGGAAGCACTAGCTTCTGCAGTCCATAAGCTTTGTATAGAGGTGTGTGTGTAGGGGGCGAGGGTGTGGTGTGTGTGGACGAGGGAGGAGTATATGTAGGATAATTGAAGGAGAGGTGTGCATGGGGGGGGGGGGTGGTGTGGTGGTGTCGGTGTTGTTGGTGTTTATGCGTATGCGTGTGTGTGCCAAAGAGTTATTGAGGTTTGGGGGGACAGGGGAGTATGTGGAGATTTACCGACAGTAGGACTGTATATGTATGCGTGAGCGCATGTGCACGTTCAAGGGCAAGTAACTATATATTTGAACACACGACTCTGCACATGAGAGCTTGACGTAAGTACCCTTACGTGGCAATGTTTACACCCATGCGCAAGCAATGTAAACATTTGCTCATATCTGTTGCTATAACAGTATATGTACACAAAACTCCACATAAGACATCACCATAGTTACTATACAAACACTTATTCAAGATGAGAGTCACGTATAAGAGCATACTTATACAAGACGTTTTTATAGAAAACCAAAATCTTGAATAAAGCAATCGAGTCTGGGGAGTGGGAAGAAGTGGGAGGTCGCCTGGGCCCAAGAACCACCTTCACTGATCCTATCATTAAGGGGAACACAAGGAGAAGCACCAAGAGGACAATACGCAGGAATCAATCACAGTGACCGCCTCAACACAACATCCCCCGAGTTATCCTAAGGCGAGAATACAGTCCGCAGAGAACCAGTGTGTGCAGATTCATCACCGTCAAGGACATACCACCACTCGTAACCCTGCATGAAACATGATCGCAAAGGAGCTGATAACTTCTGGACGTGGCGATGCTGGCACTCGCGTGAGGGGAACAAGTGACAAACAAGCCCCGTCAGCACTTGACATAACCCTTGCCACGAGTAATTTTAATATACAGATGAAAGTCTCGCTCTCATATATATATATATATACTATATATAATTATAAATATTAGTATATAAATAATATATATATTATATATAATATAATAATATATATATATACATGAATATATATGTAACGCTCGATCGTGTGTGCTGATGTGTCGCACCGAATATGTTAAAACTGGTCAATTTAAAATTAAGTTCCTTTCTAAAATTTTTCTTTTTTAACACTAAAGGATGTATTTTTTCTTCATTTATATTATATATAAAATTGATGATTTTGTACTAAAAGAACCTTAGAAAGCTTCACCTAACCTTATTATAACAAACGCAATTTAAATTTATTAGCCTAATCCACACTCCAAATATCATTTTTGATAAGTTTTACACTAATTTAATAATAACAACAAGCATAGGTGAGAAACATATTTTTTTCTTAGGATTTTTATCATGACTTTATTGAGTGAATTATAGCAATCTACACAAAATTCTTCCTTTGCGCTCTATATCTGCAACGAAGTTAATGCGTTGCTATTTAAGCCAAAATACACCAAGCGTTTCTTTACGTATTCCGTGAATACGACATGACTACCACACCACACACAAACACACACACAACACACACACACACACACGACACCCACACCCACACACACACACACACGAACACACACACACACACACATACACCTATTCCCATACACACACAACACATACACACACACACATATATATATAATATATAATATTATATATATATGTATAATATATATATTATATATATATATATATATATTATATATATTTAATTTTTGCAAGAAAACCTTAAATTATAAATTTTGACACGCATCGCCCAAAGCGAGAGTGAAAGTTACTTTAAAATCAAAAGTAAATTCCGTTGTGGTGGGAGGCTGAAAAATTCAAAAAATTTGCACAAAGTCAACACCCAATTAATTGATCTCACAGTTGAACAACTTTAAATTAAAAAATTAGTTTTTTTTAACACTTAACCTCAACAGGAGACATTCTCCTCACAGAGTCCAAGGTTCCTGCAACTGCGATTCAAACCCGCTGCTGAGAGATGTTGCCTCATCTTGTTCATGACCCTGACAACCGCATGTGTTCCGCAAGGCAGTGGTTTGGGGGGTCTAACGTTCTTTTCCAACGCTTTTTATTCTCCTCAATTCTCCCTCGCGATTCTCGGCAGATTCACAGACTCAAACCTGGTTTTCCTTAGTTACGTAAATCTCTTTGATGTTTCGTTTTTTCCTCCTATTTATATATGATTTTAATTTTGAGAGTCAGTTTATTCGCTGATTCACTATTGATGGTAAGTGAGTAGGTGGGATGGGTGTGTGGGTCCATTCAGTGTTTCGGAATAGGCTCGCACCCTTACTACCTGTCTTCCCCGGTATTTCCTTGAGTGCCCTTAGGAAATAAAAAAATCCTCTGAGAGTCACACACGAGGTTGCAGGACTCAACCGACGTTGCTGAAGTTTACGACCACTCCGGAGTAAAGATACCCGAAAAAATGAATGCAAATTAATGCAATTATTTTTACAGTGTCCATAAAGCCAAAAAGTTTCTTTAAATCGAACTTTTTTTTTTCAATATACTCCTTCCAGGAAATACGATGTAAACAATTGTCGTGAGTATTTTCACTGGCTTCGGTGAAAGAATCTTTCCACTGGCAGCTATAAAAAGTAACAAGACGGATAATGTGTTTATAAAAACACTTCAATCTATTGTTGGTTTAGAACTTAAAAGAGGAGAAAATTCCGTTTCGGAAATGTACGTTTTCTACACAATTAAGTTACACGTATCACCATTAACCAGAAACTATCTTTATCCAGGGAGTTTAATCATCCAATAGATCATCACCCTTGCACCAAGAATCATCAAGTGTAAACGTGAAGAGTCTCGCGCTGCCTGCATGTATGAGCCACTCGCCGCGCACTCTACTGAGCGCCCCTCAGCCCTGTATTCATCGAGGGGAGCTGCGCGACGTGCTAACCCAACCAGCACAGGTGAATGTGGGACACTGAGCAAGTGCAGGTGAGCTTGGGAAGAGGCAGCAGCAGCACACAGCAGCAGCGGCGGCGGAAACCCCCTGGCTGTGGCAGTCCGCTAGGTCCCCAGGTTGTACACGCTGGGAATTCTGAGCTTCACACTACCAGCCGCTGACCCCGGTGGATCAGAAGGCCGCCTGGGTGGCAAGCACCAAATGGATAATACGTAATTCTAGTGAGTTTGTCAGTGTATAATTAAAGCCTATCGACTTAATGTGGGTCATTAAGGCCACATATGACGTAGGAACTGTTCTTTTCCCTTGGCAGCCCGTCATATAGAGCAGTAATTAGGAGTATTTCTACATTACTGACATTCTGGGGAGTGCGTACGCCATAGTTTAGGTTACGGTTAGGTAAGATTTCGTAAGGAAACAAACAAATGTTTCCCTGACGCGGGTCTTAATCATATGATAAACCTGCCACTGGAAGCTTTTGGTCATATGAACGAGGAGCCTTATACTCGGCTTACCAGCCCCCCCCTTTAAAAAAATAATATAACTATTAGAAACTGTATGTCATAGAGTCAGGAGTATTGAGAAAATTGCTGCAGGAGGCTACAAGGCAGAGGGCCATTCTCGCCAGTAAATTTCAAAATCAGAAGCTCTAAGTAAACACATACAGTGCATAATGATGCACAACTTCTTTGATAAAAATTACACACACACACCACACACACTTCACATACACACACACACACACACCACACACACACACACACATACACACACACACAACAACACAACATACACACACCACACAACACGACACACACACACACACACACACAACACAAAGACTAACAAACCTCACTCAAGGAAAAGATATTGTGGTAGAGTTACATACACCATGCACATCTCCTGAAGCGCAAACATCAACCAATAGACTTAGCCGGGCAGGCATTCATGGGACGCCTACAAACCCAGAACACAGCATTCCGAGACATCTTAATAAGGAATCATTCAGGAACCCCTGTACACCGTGTACGTTAAGGCCCATATTGGAGTATTGGCACCAGTTTGGAACCCACACCTAGCCACCGCATGTAAAGAAACAGAGAAAGTGCTCACGTTTGCAACCAAAGACTAGTCCCCACAGAGCTAAGAGGTATGATCCTATGAGGAAGAGGTAAGGAAAATCAACCTGACCGACACTGGAGGACAGGAGAGATAGGGGCGGCCTGATAACGCATACAAAAATACCTGAGAAGGAATTGACAAGGGGAACAAAGACCAAGGATGTTCCAGAGATTGGACACAGTAACAAGGGAACACAGTTGGAAAGTTGAAGACACAGAAGAATCCAGGGATGTTAGGAAGTATTTTTTCAGCCACAGAGGAGTCCAGTAAGTGAATAGTTTGGGAAGCGATGTAGTGCAGAGTCAGATCCATCACTAGCTTCTAAGCAGAAGGTAATGATAAAACACACGGCGTTCAATAGGGAGAGTGAAACCAAGTAGCGATCAGTGGAAGAGGCGGAGCCCCGGAGCTCGGACTCGACCCCAGCAAACCATCAACAGGGTGAGTCTAACCTAGGTGATTACACTCACACACACACAACACACATAAATATATAGTATATAAACTATCATATATATATATATTAATAAATATATATATATATATATTATATATATATATAGTATATATATAATATATATATATATAATATAATATATATGTTTATGTATAATATAATATATATAATACTATAAATATATATATATAATAAAATATATATATATATAATATATATATATATATATATATATATAATATATAATTTAAAAACATATATATATATCATTATATATCAATATATACTATATAGAGCGGTGGAGGCGAGCTATAATAAATATAATAATAACTATTATATATATATATATATATATAATATATATATAATATATATAATATATAAATAAATATATATTATATATATATTAAAATATATATACATATATATATTTTTTTTTTTTTATTATCACACTGGCCGATTCCCACCAAGGCAAGGTGGCCCGAAAAAGAAAAACTTTCACCATCATTCACTCCATACACTGTCTTGCGCCAGAAGGGTAGCTTCTTACACTACAGTTTTTAAAAACTGCATTACATTAACACCGCTCCCCTCCTTACATATATACTAATATTATATATATATAATATATATATATAACTATATATATAATATATATATATATATAGGTATATATATATATATAATGGCAATAAGATCACAGTAAACAGTATGATTTTCAGAATATTTTGCAAACAACAATTGTGAAATAATAATGAAAATTCAAGCGAGCTTTCGTGACTACTCACAACTATCAGAACAATAAAAGTGATGCATCAAAGGTAAGGAGGGCATATAAAGGGTTTAAGCCCACAACCGGCTCAACCATCACATCCCACAACACCTGACGCGCGACTCAAAGAAAGAGAACACTGCCAGCAGGCCCCCGCTGACCCAACTAGACGGTCCTTCACGGAACCCACGAACAAATTACTCACTCTAACCCAAAATATTTATATATATATATATATATAAATATATAAGTATATATATATAATATTATCTAATATAGTATATATATATCATAGCTCGTGCCGAATAGGTAAAACTGATCATATTACAAGAACTCTTTTAAAAATTTAGTCCTTTCTAAAATTTTCTTGTATACATTTAAAGAATGTTTTTTTTTTCATTTATCTGTTAATGTAAAAAATAATCTTTGCACCTAAAAGAACCTTAGAAAACTGTACCTAACCTTCTCTTTATAACAAGCGCAATTTACAGTTTTAGAGGCCGTAATCCAACTAAAAATATTTGTAGATAATTTACAATAATTTATTAATAAACAAAACACAATGAAATATATTTATTCTTCGTGAGGTTCAAAATGATTTTTTTTTTTCTTCGAAATTAACTACCTAACACAAATTTTTGCAATGCCTTATTTGGCAAGAAGAGCGAGTTGCTATTTTAAGCCAAACACAAGTTTTACTTATTCAGACAACGACATATATATCACCGTTGTGGAAACGGAAAAAAGAATTCTTCCTCCATCAGCCCATGCGTGTCTTCCGTAAGAGGCGACCAAACAGCCGGTAGTAAGTGGCGGTACCCATTTTCCTGTGTAACATTACCACATTTAAAAAGAAAAACCTGCATTTTCTCATTTAGGCTCATACTGCCCAGGCGTTGGAAATACACGACCGGTTCCGTTTGAAAATAAAATACGTATCGAGATACACACTTCTCGAGTATATATAGTAATAGTATGTATACCTTTGTCTGTATATACTCAGAATACATGGTGTATATGCACTCCGGATATACACCTTTCTTGCTTTGTACTCATAAACACAATGCAAAGCTGCACACCTTTGGGTAGAATATACACTAAGGAATATAAATCTTGGTGTATAATACAATGCTCGACATCTAGGATGACACCTGCAACCATCCTCTAGAGATACTTCCTGGTCTTATAACATACCCTGTGTGATAATTGGCTTTGCTTAATGTGGCTTAGTATGTACGGTGCTGTATGTTGTAGCAAATGGAATGTAGATTATTTTAATAATTATGGTAAAGAAACACCAGGGTTACATGTTAAATAAGTCTATGTGTGTGCTTCCTTGTACTCTAGTAGCGTTGAATTTCATGAATTGTCTACCGTATTTGCAATACTCGTATGTTGCGCTCTTCTGCTGAATCGGTGGTTGTCGTTCATGTCTGTTTATGATTTTGCGCTACGGTTGATACTGCTGTTGTCGTTAATATTCTGTTTGCTGCGCCAGTTACACCCCCTTGCTTGATGAGTGAGGCTATGATAATCTTATATATCTGTAAGTCAAGCAATCCATGCGGCTCCAGAGTTAGATTAGCATGTGATGGTGAAACCACTGATTCACCTTTATGGCGCTCATGATGTGTATGCCGCAGAGAAAAGGGTGTCGTGTGACACGGTAGAGGAGAGTCGTGTGACACAGAGAAAAGGGTGTCAGGTGACATGGTAGAGAAGGAGCGTCAGTACACAGAGACAAGGGTGTTTTGTGACACGGAGAAGTAGGCGTCATGACACTGGGATTGGTAGTGCCGTAAAACACTCGAAGATGGCAGTGACATGTGACACTGAGGCATTAAGGTTTTTATGATGCTACTTTTTACTTATTTGATGTTGTGTGACTTTGTATATAAAATATATAGCTATATCAAAGATAAAGATTCCTTAAGAGTATAAACCGTAGTGTTGTTTATAATCCCGAACTCCCATATTACAACACTATTAACAGGTTGACGTAAACAAACCTCTACATAAGTAGAGTGTAATGGTGTTTGTGTTAAAATAGTGTTTTGTAATATATGGGGGGAAGGGGGGCCTGGTCCAGGATTTTAACCCAGGGACCTCCTACGCACATATTCCCTTATTGAAAACAGCAACAAAGTGTAGTGGACTATCATAGTTCTGTAGGTAAAAAATTGCATACAAAACAACACGTTCCATGTGTTTTTAACGTCTGATGGAAATCTTTCCAAAGGCGCCTTGGGACTGAGGAAGATAGGCAGTGGATAAGATTGTTGATTAGTCCCTAACCTCAAAGTTATTTGCCTCCCTAAATGCTTTGGCAGTGAAGCTTAGTACCGTTGATCAACTTGAATCGATTTAGAATGCCAAAACAAGAAATAAATCTGGTTAAAGCCTTGAGAATGCTTTAATATTTAAATACATGAGGCATGTATTACACACACACAGGAAGGACATTATACAATATATAGTTACCACCCATTCAGATGAAAGACTCCCCATCTCTTCATTCTCCAGAAACTATCCAACAGGCTATTAAAGGCACTTATGAAGGTACGACAGCATTTTAGATTACATAGTGATGGCGTCTGATCACCTTGGGTTCAACACCTGTTTTAGGCTTAAGGCTCCTTTGAGATCTTCCAGAGTTACCCATTGACTGTTAATTATATCTACAGTCTTTTTCCTGTTGGCTAGGCCTACTGCTAACTCTGTATCTCTGGCATGAAGTAGGAGTGGCATAAGCTGGCTTCCTAAATTCTGCTAAAGTTCTTATGCATTGAAGAAATCTACCAACTTCCCAGTGACCAGGAAATCTCTCTAACTTTTCCTAGGCATGATAGGGTTTTACAAAAAAAAAAATTGCAAAAGTTTTTCAGACTATTTGTAGCCCCCTCTTATCACTCTCTTAAAGCCAGTCACACGAAAGCTCCCTTTACTGGACCAGAATCTAGTCAAAATGCTATTCGAAAACTAAAAGATTATTGTGTATGCTGCACGCCATACTTCTATTGTCTCCAGACTTTCCAAATCTTTCTCATTACAGTATACTGCTTGAGCTAGTCTGGAGGTAGGTGCAGTACTGTGCAAAATTGGGACGAAGGGGTTGACAGCCCATAGCCTTCTCTCAACAAAGTTCCAGCCACACCCAGAGGGCTTACTCTCCCATTGAAAAAGAAGCCCTTGCACTGATACTGGCCTTACGGCACATCGATTTTTACGTGGGCCAGACTTCACAGCGTGGTCACTGTCTATAGTGGCACACAACCCTCTGGTATATCTCAAACCATGAAGAACCACAAAACGAGGCCCTCATGCATATGGAGTCAATGACTGCAGACCTATTTCTCTCTAGCAACATCATACACATTCCCGGCAAAGAAAATAAGTTGGCCAGATGCTTTAACCCCGAATGAGTATTCATGTATTAAGGATTAGGATGCCGTTAGGGACCTGTGGTAACTCCCTTTTCTAGCTCTTTTTTCCCCTCTTTATATCTTGGTGGGTTTTTTTTTTTTTAGGTGAGGGGGTGCGGCTACCGTCCTGCCTGTACTTGAACCTACCGTTAGGCCCCTACTGTCTGGCTGTCTCCTGTAAGTTTAGGGTTTGACTTTATTCGCACAATAAAGCTGAGCTCTATCTAAGAGTTGGATGGGTGAGAGGAAAGGCGGTCCCATTATAGGTGCCATGTGGCACAGGGTTATACCATGGGAGATGGGAGTCTATTTCCTGAGGGCCCTCTTCTGGGTGGGGTGGTGGCATGCAAGAGTACAGTACCTTTATACGTCACATGAGTACACACCCTCATTTGAAAAGCATTCCCGCTAATCAAGCAAACCATACTAAGGGGTCATACGGTGGGGCCCAGTCGTCAATCAGTACCCAGGTTCAGCCCAATGAGCAAGATGGTTCTGGCAATCCCAGAGGATTTGTAGATGAATGGTTCAAGAGAACCGACATGTTGATAAATTAGACACATGTGCAACTCTGGGTATCTTTATGGGAAACGTTTCGAGCCACACAGTGGCTTCATCATTCCATACATAGGAGGTGAAGAGCGTTGCAAGAACAGGAGGAGAATGGAGGTATTCAGTTCCCTCAACCTTAGTCGATGTGACTCAGTGCATCATTCTACGTGCAAGAATTGATGGACTGACAACGCTCGACTCAAGGTTGAGGGACTGATTACCTCATTCTCCTCCTGTTCTTCAAGTTTCGCCTATTAGGACTGATGAAGCCACTGTTGATGCGGCGAAACGTTTCCTCAATAAAGATTGTTTTAAAACCTCCAAAGCTTGCACATGTTCTAATTTATCATCCAGACAGGTGTTGTGGTCGCGCCACCTGATCCTGTCTGCCCACACAGTCATTTTTCCATTTCTAGATGAGATGGCTTGAACATGGTCTGCTCTCTAGTGGGCATCTATTTCTGCCTTGCTTACCGCTGGCATGCATAATACCGTCGTTGTAACATAAGTGTATATACTTCTGATCATACTTGGTGAAAGGATAAAAAAAATTCAACAAAGTTTTTCTACTGTGTTGTATTTGAGCGCTCCCTTTACATAACCCAGGAATAACAGGCCTTTGAATTCCTGAGTCCTTGAAATAGCGGGTTTGGTTCACTGTCATAGTTGCTTAGTACAAACCCAGCAGTATGGCGAAAGTTCAACCCCCAGCCACAATCGATCGATTTATAACGAATTATAAGAACAAAGAAAGGAGCGAAGCACTGCAGCAGGCCTGATTGGCCCATACGGGATGCACGTCCTTTACAATCCATCCCACTATAAGAATATTTTGCCCAACACATTTACAACGATTCCTACAAGCAATAATTTTTTGATAATTCTATTACTCACGGTGAGTAAGGATTCCACTCAAATCCAACCCTCTCTCACTCAGTATTTATCCAAGCCAAACTTGAAACTACCCAAGGTTTTGCTTCAATAATCCTTCTAGGCAACTTTCAATTCATACATCAACTTACCCATTTCCCAAACTAATACTTCTCCCTATATCCTTTTCTAAATCTAAACTTGTCTAATTGAATCCATTAATGTATTGAGGATACTCTCTTTGGAGAAGAGATCCTCAATACATTTATTTATAATCCCCCCCCTGTGCTAATCACCATCTGCTTCCACTTATCACACTCGATCATGTCTTCCCTCATTCTTCGTCTTACAAGTGGAATGTAATTTAAGGGACTTCATCTTTCTACACAACGAAAAAATTTCTATGCCTATTGTATTAATTTTAGCATCAATTTTTTCGTTGAATTTTTCTTAATGAATTTAATCCATTTTGTAATATGAAGCACCAGAACTGAGCTGCGTAATGAGTCTTCTGGTGAGGCTTACTAATGATTTATAAAACTGTAGTATAACACTTGGACTTCCGTTCCATACACTTCTTGAATAGAAATCCCATAATCGGTTCCTTCATTACGTACGCTTAGGCAGTGCTGTCCTTGGTTTAACAGGTTGCTGCTTAACTCATAACCCCAAGTCCTTTTCGCAATCTGTATAGCTAAGTTCTACCCATTTAGTCTTATAAGTGTCCCACGGTTATGGACATACCCGAGCTTCAAACTTTGCATTTTATCTACACTGAACTGGCATCCTGCCACTTTTCTTCTGACCATTTATTGAGTATGTCTTAAATCCTCCTGAAGTTTCGAGAGTGACATCTACGTTTAAATCAATTTATCCTGCCTATCTTTTGTCAAAGCGTATTTGCCATACACTAGTATATTCCCTCGTCAAGGTCATTGATGAGAATATTATCTAAACAATACAACGGCCTAAAACTGATCCCTGTGTAACATCCATTGTTTTATAGATCCCCACACTCAATTTAACCATCAACCCCATTATACTGACGCACTCCTGCTACCGGCTCTATCCATGAGAGCTACTTTTCCTCAATGCCATGAGTGCCACTTATTCTTAGACCAGTCTCTGGTGCGGTTCTCTATCAAGAAGCCTTCCAAACTCCAAATTAGACAAATATCGAGTAATTGTATTTATCGTGATCAGACCATCCTCAAAAGCTTTACAGAAACATTATCTTCTAATCCTGGTTGTTAAGCTGGAGCACCCCTCGTGAATCTGATACCGAATTATTCATTGTTATATCAAATTATGCTTATCAGATGGTTTTTTTTTTTCATATAATATCAGCTTTAATTGACTCTCTAGAATTTCCTATCAATTGCGAACCAGGTGCGAGAGCGTTGGCCGGTAATTTACGGTAACCAATTTGTCCCTTTGATTTAAAAATAGGAATTACATTGGCCATCTTCCAGCATATCAGACACTACACCTGTCTGAAGACATAATTAATATATAAGTCAATGATTCTCCAAATTTCCATTCTGCATTCTTAAGAACCCTTTGAAAAAATCATCAGGACCTAGGGATTTATTTTGCTTCAACTGGTCCACTCATTTTGAATAACCATATCGCTAGTGACTGTGATACTTACATAATGGGTAAATCTTTTCTTGCATGGGGGGCGCGCTCACTATGAGAACGGAATTAATGTTATACTGGCGGATATTGTTAGTGTCCTCCCTGTGTGAAAACCGAGAGAAATAATTATTAAAAATCGAGTCACTTTACATTAACAATTTAATGAAAAAAATCTATCTTTAAACTTTGAGAAAATTTTCCGAAAGGACTTAATTTTAAATGAGTTCTTGCTAAATTGAGCAGTTTTACATATCGGCACGTCATATATATTATATATATATTTATATAATATATAAATATATATATATATATATATATATATATATATAAATAAATAATATATATAATATATTATATAGATATATATATATATATATATATATATATATAAGAAGACCACCCTGTGCTGGATAGTTAGGACTTGTCGTAAGAGGGTCTTTGCACGGGCGTGGACAAGCTTTTTTTTGTAACCACTGGGCTCTCCATTTTGGGTGCCTCATGGGGGCGAGTAACCCCGCCCACAATCAGCTCACACTTCTGATCCTTCATCCCTCTGTAGGTGGTGACCATCAATTCTGGTCCAGTTTCCCAAAAATAAATTATTGGATATTTTAACCTTCATAGGGACTCGTGAGGTTGGTGACCACACCAGAGAGTCCGGACATGCAAACAGAGTAGGGAAAACTTTTTTTTCTCTCTCTCACACCGAGTTTGTTTCTGGAATTACAGCATTTCACCCCCACGACAAATGAAAACATCACAATGGAGCAACTTTTAAAAGAAACTAATAGTTTTAACAGCTTACATTTCTAAAATGTAAAAGCTGTTAACGAGTTTCAATGTAACATTGATCATCGTTAATGTAACAAAAAAAACACTTGCTTAAACAAAACTCAAAGTGATCAGGCTATGTGCCTTCCTTACTTTTAATCCCTATTGTTTACCCGCATTTCTCTCTGTTCCATCCTACACCCAGTTCAAATCACAACTTATTCTTGTCATCCGTAAGGTCTTAGAAAAAATAAACGTATTCAGTGTAGACGTAGCAGATCTATTGGAAGAAAATTTCGCGCAAGCTGAGCGATCGCAACTCATCTAGAACCCAGAAACGTAAAAAAAAAAAAAAAAAAAAAAAAAAAAAAAACTTTAATGTGATTGAAAAACACAGCACGAATCATAAAGTGCGTGATTTGGGTATAGCCAGATCTTTTTTTTTTTTTTTTTTTTAACAAAAAATAAAGCTAAAATGAAGACCTTGTTTTTTGCACTGTGCAAACTCGTGGTTGTGGCTAACGATCATCATGTCGTTCAAGATGTTGCTGAATATCCTACTTCATCATTTACTTAGCATTATACCTATTTATGCTATACATACAATGACATGTGATGTGTTTGGAAGACTTGGGGTCGTCCGAGCTGGTCTCCAACCCGCCACACAACTTGGGAAGCAGCCAAGAACGAGCGAGACCCAACTGCTGAGTCTTCACTCATCACAAAAAATCTCGGTTATAATCTTCACCACTGAGACGACGAATGTGAAATACAAATTATATATTTGCTTTTAGTTGATGTGGGGCAACCCTTTTACTTGAGGATTTAAAAGCCAAAAACTACATGTATTTCTCGTAACAATTGTGATACGGGTACGAAAACTAATATTTATATTCAACATAAGGTATTTTTAATTGAAAAGCAATTTGTGTACACTAAAATTTTACAAAAGAATATTTTACTAAATACAAACCACTTTAGTAGTGTGGGAACTTTTAGTACATTTAATTTGTGCTGTTGTCCTTTGAATCTGAACAAGTTGCCGCGCTTCTGGGTGCAGCTAGATATTCTGAGTATTTACTTAATTTCAAGAAATTTTAAATTTTAAAGAACTAACATTCATTCGTGAGAGAGTGGGTGAGGGGGAAAGAGAGAGAGAGAGAGAGAGAGAGGAGAGAGAGAGAGAGAGAGAGGAGAGAGAGAGAGAGAGAGAGAGAGAGAGAGAGAGAGTAGGTAACACATCCTTAGCTTGTCAAATAGGGCTATAAACCTTAAACCTAACCTTTCCAAACCCTGTATAAAGAGAGAGAGAGGAGAGAGAGAGAAAGAAGAGAGAGAGAGAGAGAGAGAGAGAGAGAGAGAGAGAGAGAGGAGAGAGAGAGAGAGAAGGAGAGAAGAGAGAGAGAGAGAGAAGAATCCAGACAGTTTCATGCGTATGAATTTCTGTGAGCTAGACGCACTTCTGAGGAGCAAACAGGTTATCTAACTAGCTAGTGTTGAACTCTCTATTCTCGCTGACCGGGGTGGTATCGGGGGGAACCTGGAAGGCTCTTCTTAGGCAAAACTTCAAGCAAATAGGAATTGCAGGTCTAACGCTATTGTCCTCCTCAGTGATTACCTTCATGGTAGATCTCTAAGTGTAGTCCTCATAGGAACGGAATACAGCACAAGGCAATCCTATGGGGCAGCGTTCCACAAGGAAGTGGCTGGGTCCACTGTTATGGACATGAGTCCTACTTCAACCGACCTTCTCATCTCAATCCCAGAATCACATCATATATGCAGACGAACTGTACACTGACATTCACTTTATCCAAGAGAAGAAATGCCACCTGCTCTAAAGCAACATCAATCACCAGCTGAGAGAGCTTATATCAGGCTTGGGGAAATAGATGGCAAGTAACATTTGCACCTGAGAAAAACCAAATGATGTTCGTCTCTAGGCACCATGATGTAATGCTGGCGCAGTAGTAAGGATGAATGGACGATGTTGGCACCTGAGAAGAAGTTGATATCCTTGGGGTGAAAATTTTGACTTGCCCATCACTAACCATGAAGAACCATGTTTGTAAATCTTGCAAACAAGGCAGTTAGCCAGAAGAGCTTACAGCACTCTCGCCGTATCACTCGCATCTGCTTGACATAGGGGTTGCAAGATCCTGTACGAGGCACAAGTACTCTCACAGACCTTGAGTATGCTCCACTTTCCTGTTTGCCTGCCCCCCCTCTCAATCTGGCGACTGCTTGACAGATAGAGAACAGAGCAAGACGTCCCTCATCTCTCGCCTGGACCATCCTGGATAGATCTGTCATTCTCAGCAAGCCATCACATAGGAGGGATGGAGGGGGGGGGGGGGGGGGGGGGGGGGGGCCGTACTGTATGTACAAGGCAAATATTGTCAAAATACCACACTTGGATCCACCTTCGAGGACAGCGTGAAACAAGCTTTTACTGCCACACAAGACGGGCAGAAAGCAGCACTTCAACTCTGGCTGTACCCTTCTCCAGAACATCCACTCCATCTGAGATCATACATACCCAGGAATGACTCGAGTATGTAACACATACGTACTCATAATGATGTCAACGAGATAACTGTCATTGAATCAATGAAAATGCTTGGCCCACAGATGGCTCCAACTTCAACCTGTTCCCATTCTTGTATGTCTCAATAACAAAAAATTGCTTTCAAATGAGCTGATGTGAGGTATAACTACTCTTAGCTTGCCAATAAAGTTAGGAATCCTTAACCTGTAAATAGCTGTCAAAAAGTCTATGGATCCCTTAACCTTGTCAAACCTGAGTAAAAAAAAAAAAAAAAAAAAAAAAAAAAAAATAAAAAAGAGAGAGAGAGAGAGACTTGTAGCTAAGACCTCTTAGCTTTAAAATAAGGTAGTAACCCTAAACCTTAACCACAAAAAACCTATGTAAACCGAAAGAGAGAAAGAAAGAGAGAGAGAGTGGAGAGAATGAATAACAAAGTATCAATACAGCATCCCACATAAACCTCTCGTAAAGTACTCCAGATAAGCGCAATATGAAAATATCGCCGTGTATTCTTGACTCCTCGAAGAATATGGAGCCATTCTAAATGTAGATAAGTAGCGATAAACATGGCGTTGATCTTCACATCTAACTACACGGACAATTTTATATCCCCTTAACTTGTTAAGCTCTAATGATTGTGTTCTCATTATACATCCTCTTGTGACTCCATCTCTGGTATAGCATGGGCCGACGGGGCTGGCGTTACGCAGGGAATTAATCGGAACTTGAGCAACGTAGATCGTCATATAAAATGTTAAAGTGCCTAATGCAGATACAACAATTCAGAGAACCAGACTCGTTGAGAAATTAGTTCACAATGCAACACCTGGATATCATTTATTTTGGAAACGTTCGACACACAGTGGCTTCGTCAGTCCAGTAACAACCGCCCTACGACTGATTCACATCACCTGTCTGCACGAATAGAAGTCCTTCTACGCGCATATGGCTGTGTTCTTATTAAACCCTGATGGACTGATTCATCGACTCCAAGCAGAGGGACTGATTAGCTCATCTCCTTCTGATCTTCACTGTTCTTTGTATTTAGACTGACGAAGCCATCCCACCTTGTGGTGAAACGTTTCAAAAATTAAGATACCCAAATGCTCACATGTTCTAATTTCTCCCAAGGTATCGAATAAGCCACCAGCTAGCACCTGTGTGCCAGTAATTTTACTACTTCAGCACGCTCTAGTGCAAGTATCTACACACCACCTCTGTGCAGGTACTACCACTAGCACAACTCTGTGAAGAGTAAGCTGCCACTAGCACCATCTTTGAGAAAAGCTGCCACTAGCACCTCTGTAAGAGTTAAGCTGCCACTAGCATACTCTACGCTATCAAGCTACCACAGCACCTTTGTGCAAGTAAGCTACCACTAGCACCTCTTTGCAAGTTAGGCTACCACTATTACCCCATGTGCAAGCAATAGCTACCACTAGCACCCTCTGCGCAGTAAGCTACCACTAGTACCATCTGTGCAAGCAAGCTAACCACTACACCTCGTGCAAGTAGCTACCACTAGTAACCTCTGTGCAATGCAGCTACCACTAGCACCTCTGCGCAAATAACTACCAACTTGTTTTTTTTTAAAAAAAAAACCTCTGCGCAAGTAAGCCGCCACTAGCACATCTGGGTGCGAGAACAACACTAGAACGTCTGTGCTTCCACTGACTCCAGACACTTCTGGATTATAAAAATATATGTACAACAAAACTCCACATAAGCACATCACCATAGATACTATACAACACTTATTCAAGAAGAGAGTCATGACGTATAAGAGCATACTTATACAAGACGTTTTAATAGAAAACCAAAATCTTGAATAAAGCAATCGAGTCTGGGGAGTGGGAAGAAGTGGGAGGTCGCCTGGGCCCAAGAACCACCTTCACTGATCCTATCATTAAGGGGAACACAAGGAGAAGCACCAAGAGGACAATACGCAGGAATCAATCACAGTGACCGCCTCAACACAACATCCCCCGAGTTATCCTAAGGCGAGAATACAGTCCGCAGAGAACCAGTGTGTGCAGATTCATCACCGTCAAGGACATACCACCACTCGTAACCCTGCATGAAACATGATCGCAAAGGAGCTGATAACTTCTGGACGTGGCGATGCTGGCACTCGCGTGAGGGGAACAAGTGACAAACAAGCCCCGTCAGCACTTGACATAACCCTTGCCACGAGTAATTTTAATATACAGATGAAAGTCTCGCTCTCATATATATATATATATACTATATATAATTATAAATATTAGTATATAAATAATATATATATTATATATAATATAATAATATATATATATACATGAATATATATGTAACGCTCGATCGTGTGTGCTGATGTGTCGCACCGAATATGTTAAAACTGGTCAATTTAAAATTAAGTTCCTTTCTAAAATTTTTCTTTTTTAACACTAAAGGATGTATTTTTTCTTCATTTATATTATATATAAAATTGATGATTTTGTACTAAAAGAACCTTAGAAAGCTTCACCTAACCTTATTATAACAAACGCAATTTAAATTTATTAGCCTAATCCACACTCCAAATATCATTTTTGATAAGTTTTACACTAATTTAATAATAACAACAAGCATAGGTGAGAAACATATTTTTTTCTTAGGATTTTTATCATGACTTTATTGAGTGAATTATAGCAATCTACACAAAATTCTTCCTTTGCGCTCTATATCTGCAACGAAGTTAATGCGTTGCTATTTAAGCCAAAATACACCAAGCGTTTCTTTACGTATTCCGTGAATACGACATGACTACCACACCACACACAAACACACACACAACACACACACACACACACGACACCCACACCCACACACACACACACACGAACACACACACACACACACATACACCTATTCCCATACACACACAACACATACACACACACACATATATATATAATATATAATATTATATATATATGTATAATATATATATTATATATATATATATATATATTATATATATTTAATTTTTGCAAGAAAACCTTAAATTATAAATTTTGACACGCATCGCCCAAAGCGAGAGTGAAAGTTACTTTAAAATCAAAAGTAAATTCCGTTGTGGTGGGAGGCTGAAAAATTCAAAAAATTTGCACAAAGTCAACACCCAATTAATTGATCTCACAGTTGAACAACTTTAAATTAAAAAATTAGTTTTTTTTAACACTTAACCTCAACAGGAGACATTCTCCTCACAGAGTCCAAGGTTCCTGCAACTGCGATTCAAACCCGCTGCTGAGAGATGTTGCCTCATCTTGTTCATGACCCTGACAACCGCATGTGTTCCGCAAGGCAGTGGTTTGGGGGGTCTAACGTTCTTTTCCAACGCTTTTTATTCTCCTCAATTCTCCCTCGCGATTCTCGGCAGATTCACAGACTCAAACCTGGTTTTCCTTAGTTACGTAAATCTCTTTGATGTTTCGTTTTTTCCTCCTATTTATATATGATTTTAATTTTGAGAGTCAGTTTATTCGCTGATTCACTATTGATGGTAAGTGAGTAGGTGGGATGGGTGTGTGGGTCCATTCAGTGTTTCGGAATAGGCTCGCACCCTTACTACCTGTCTTCCCCGGTATTTCCTTGAGTGCCCTTAGGAAATAAAAAAATCCTCTGAGAGTCACACACGAGGTTGCAGGACTCAACCGACGTTGCTGAAGTTTACGACCACTCCGGAGTAAAGATACCCGAAAAAATGAATGCAAATTAATGCAATTATTTTTACAGTGTCCATAAAGCCAAAAAGTTTCTTTAAATCGAACTTTTTTTTTTCAATATACTCCTTCCAGGAAATACGATGTAAACAATTGTCGTGAGTATTTTCACTGGCTTCGGTGAAAGAATCTTTCCACTGGCAGCTATAAAAAGTAACAAGACGGATAATGTGTTTATAAAAACACTTCAATCTATTGTTGGTTTAGAACTTAAAAGAGGAGAAAATTCCGTTTCGGAAATGTACGTTTTCTACACAATTAAGTTACACGTATCACCATTAACCAGAAACTATCTTTATCCAGGGAGTTTAATCATCCAATAGATCATCACCCTTGCACCAAGAATCATCAAGTGTAAACGTGAAGAGTCTCGCGCTGCCTGCATGTATGAGCCACTCGCCGCGCACTCTACTGAGCGCCCCTCAGCCCTGTATTCATCGAGGGGAGCTGCGCGACGTGCTAACCCAACCAGCACAGGTGAATGTGGGACACTGAGCAAGTGCAGGTGAGCTTGGGAAGAGGCAGCAGCAGCACACAGCAGCAGCGGCGGCGGAAACCCCCTGGCTGTGGCAGTCCGCTAGGTCCCCAGGTTGTACACGCTGGGAATTCTGAGCTTCACACTACCAGCCGCTGACCCCGGTGGATCAGAAGGCCGCCTGGGTGGCAAGCACCAAATGGATAATACGTAATTCTAGTGAGTTTGTCAGTGTATAATTAAAGCCTATCGACTTAATGTGGGTCATTAAGGCCACATATGACGTAGGAACTGTTCTTTTCCCTTGGCAGCCCGTCATATAGAGCAGTAATTAGGAGTATTTCTACATTACTGACATTCTGGGGAGTGCGTACGCCATAGTTTAGGTTACGGTTAGGTAAGATTTCGTAAGGAAACAAACAAATGTTTCCCTGACGCGGGTCTTAATCATATGATAAACCTGCCACTGGAAGCTTTTGGTCATATGAACGAGGAGCCTTATACTCGGCTTACCAGCCCCCCCCTTTAAAAAAATAATATAACTATTAGAAACTGTATGTCATAGAGTCAGGAGTATTGAGAAAATTGCTGCAGGAGGCTACAAGGCAGAGGGCCATTCTCGCCAGTAAATTTCAAAATCAGAAGCTCTAAGTAAACACATACAGTGCATAATGATGCACAACTTCTTTGATAAAAATTACACACACACACCACACACACTTCACATACACACACACACACACACCACACACACACACACACATACACACACACACAACAACACAACATACACACACCACACAACACGACACACACACACACACACACACAACACAAAGACTAACAAACCTCACTCAAGGAAAAGATATTGTGGTAGAGTTACATACACCATGCACATCTCCTGAAGCGCAAACATCAACCAATAGACTTAGCCGGGCAGGCATTCATGGGACGCCTACAAACCCAGAACACAGCATTCCGAGACATCTTAATAAGGAATCATTCAGGAACCCCTGTACACCGTGTACGTTAAGGCCCATATTGGAGTATTGGCACCAGTTTGGAACCCACACCTAGCCACCGCATGTAAAGAAACAGAGAAAGTGCTCACGTTTGCAACCAAAGACTAGTCCCCACAGAGCTAAGAGGTATGATCCTATGAGGAAGAGGTAAGGAAAATCAACCTGACCGACACTGGAGGACAGGAGAGATAGGGGCGGCCTGATAACGCATACAAAAATACCTGAGAAGGAATTGACAAGGGGAACAAAGACCAAGGATGTTCCAGAGATTGGACACAGTAACAAGGGAACACAGTTGGAAAGTTGAAGACACAGAAGAATCCAGGGATGTTAGGAAGTATTTTTTCAGCCACAGAGGAGTCCAGTAAGTGAATAGTTTGGGAAGCGATGTAGTGCAGAGTCAGATCCATCACTAGCTTCTAAGCAGAAGGTAATGATAAAACACACGGCGTTCAATAGGGAGAGTGAAACCAAGTAGCGATCAGTGGAAGAGGCGGAGCCCCGGAGCTCGGACTCGACCCCAGCAAACCATCAACAGGGTGAGTCTAACCTAGGTGATTACACTCACACACACACAACACACATAAATATATAGTATATAAACTATCATATATATATATATTAATAAATATATATATATATATATTATATATATATATAGTATATATATAATATATATATATATAATATAATATATATGTTTATGTATAATATAATATATATAATACTATAAATATATATATATAATAAAATATATATATATATAATATATATATATATATATATATATATAATATATAATTTAAAAACATATATATATATCATTATATATCAATATATACTATATAGAGCGGTGGAGGCGAGCTATAATAAATATAATAATAACTATTATATATATATATATATATATAATATATATATAATATATATAATATATAAATAAATATATATTATATATATATTAAAATATATATACATATATATATTTTTTTTTTTTTATTATCACACTGGCCGATTCCCACCAAGGCAAGGTGGCCCGAAAAAGAAAAACTTTCACCATCATTCACTCCATACACTGTCTTGCGCCAGAAGGGTAGCTTCTTACACTACAGTTTTTAAAAACTGCATTACATTAACACCGCTCCCCTCCTTACATATATACTAATATTATATATATATAATATATATATATAACTATATATATAATATATATATATATATAGGTATATATATATATATAATGGCAATAAGATCACAGTAAACAGTATGATTTTCAGAATATTTTGCAAACAACAATTGTGAAATAATAATGAAAATCATTCCATAGTCAGGAACTATCTGAAGATAAAAGCGACAGTGCGGAGACTTAAATACTGTCGGAAGGAGAGGTGCAGGGTAGTAGTAGTAGTAGTAGTAGTAGTGAGAGGCAACTGAGAGGTCATGTCCCTCTCAGATCCAACCCTTCTCACTTGAAAAGCTTGTCCAAGGTGTTTTCTGTACCAAGATGCCACGTGTTGCAGTGTCTGACAAGATGAACATCAAAATGGTATACAATACCGACAGGTTGTTAGGTAAGACACATATGCAGCAGTTAGACAACTTTATTCCGAAACGTTGTCTAACTGTTGCATATGTGTCTTACCTAACAACCTGTCGGTATTGTATACCATTTTGATGTTCATCTTGTCAGACACTGCAACACGTGGCATCTTGGTACAGAAAACACCTTGGACAAGCTTTTCAAGTGAGAAGGGTTGGATCTGAGAGGGACATGACCTCTCAGTTGCCTCTCACTACTACTACTACTACTACTACTACCCTGCACCTCTCCTTCCGACAGTATTTAAGTCTCCGCACTGTCGCTTGATCTTCAGATAGTTCCTGACTATGGAACTGAACTTCTCCAGGCCGAGGGACTGACAACCTCAAATTCTACGACTTTAAGGGTGATGGACTGATTACATCGTCTTCACATCTCTACTGTTCCTGCCTACTTTCTGTATTCGACTGAAGAAGCCTACTGTGTAGCGAAACGTTTCGGAATAAAGTTGTCTAACTGTTGCATATGTGTCTTACCTAACAACCTGTCGGTATTGTATACCATTTTGATGTTCATCTTGTCAGACACTGCAACACGTGGCATCTTGGTACAGAAAACACCTTGGACAAGCTTTTCAAGTGAGAAGGGTTGGATCTGAGAGGGACATGACCTCTCAGTTGCCTCTCACTACTACTACTACTACTACTACTACCCTGCACCTCTCCTTCCGACAGTATTTAAGTCTCCGCACTGTCGCTTGATCTTCAGATAGTTCCTGACTATGGAACTGAACTTCTCCAGGCCGAGGGACTGACAACCTCAAATTCTACGACTTTAAGGGTGATGGACTGATTACATCGTCTTCACATCTCTACTGTTCCTGCCTACTTTCTGTATTCGACTGAAGAAGCCTACTGTGTAGGCGAAACGTTTCGGAATAAAGTTGTCTAACTGTTGCATATGTGTCTTACCTAACTGACTTTAGGTGCTTGTCCAGTGCCAGCTTGAAGACTGCCAGGGGTCTGTTGGTAATCCCCCTTATGTGTGCTGGGAGGCAGTTGAACAGTCTCGGCCCCTGACACTTATTGTATGGTCTCTTAACGTGCTAGTGACACCCCTGCTTTTCATTGGGGGGATGGTGCATCGTCTGCCAAGTCTTTTGCTTTCATAGTGAGTGATTTTCGTGTGAAAGTTCGGTACTAGTCCCTCTAGGATTTTCCAGGTGTATATAATCATGTATCTCTCCCTCCTGCGTTCCAGGGAATACAGGTTTAGGAACCTCAAGCGCTCCTAGTAATTGAGGTGTTTTATCTCCGTTATGCGCGCCGTGAAAGTTCTCTGTACATTTTCTAGGTCGGCAATTTCACCTGCCTTGAAAGGTGCTGTTAGTGTGCAGCAATATTCCAGCCTAGATAGAACAAGTGACCTGAAGAGTGTCATCATGGGCTTGGCCTCCCCAGTTTTGAAGGTTCTCATTATCCATCCTGTCATTTTTCTAGCAGATGCGATTGATACAATGTTATGGTCCTTGAAGGTGAGATCCTCCGACATAATCACTCCCAGGTCTTTGACGTTGGTGTTTCGCTCTATTTTTGGCCAGAATTTGTTTTGTACTCTGATGAAGATTTAATTTCCTCATGTTTACCATATCTGAGTAATTGAAATTTCTCATCGTTGAACTTCATATTGTTTTCTGCAGCCCACTGAAAGATTTGGTTGATGTCCGCCTGGAGCCTTGCAGTGTCTGCAATGGAAGACACTGTCATGCAGATTCGGGTGTCATCTGCAAAGGAAGACACGGTGCTGTGGCTGACATCCTTGTCTATGTCGGATATGAGGATGAGGAACAAGATGGGAGCGAGTACTGTGCCTTGTGGAACAGAGCTTTTCACCGTAGCTGCCTCGGACTTTACTCTGTTGACGACTACTCTCTGTGTTCTGTTAGTGAGGAAATTATAGATCCATCGACCGACTTTTCCTGTTATTCCTTTAGCACGCATTTTGTGCGCTATTACGCCATGGTCACACTTGTCGAAGGCTTTTGCAAAGTCTGTATATATTACATCTGCATTCTTTTTGTCTTCTAGTGCATTTAGGACCTTGTCGTAGTGATCCAATAGTTGAGACAGACAGGAGCGACCTGTTCTAAACCCATGTTGCCCTGGGTTGTGTAACTGATGGGTTTCTAGATGGGTGGTGATCTTGCTTCTTAGGACCCTTTCAAAGATTTTTATGATATGGGATGTTAGTGCTATTGGTCTGTAGTTCTTTGCTGTTGCTTTACTGCCCCTTTGTGGAGTGGGGCTATGTCTGTTGTTTTTAGTAACTGAGGGAAGACCCCCGTGTCCATGCTCCCTCTCCATAGGATGGAAAAGGCTCGTGATAGGGGGTTCTTGCAGTTCTTGATGAACACAGAGTTCCATGAGTCTGGCCCTGGGGCAGAGTGCATGGGCATGTCATTTATCGCCTGTTCGAAGTCATTTGGCGTAGGATAACATCGGATAGGCTTGTGTTAATCAAATTTTGTGGCTCTCTCATAAAAAATTCATTTTGATCTTCGACTCTCAGTCTGGTTAGCGGCTTGCTAAAAACTGAGTCATATTGAGACTTGAGTAGCTCACTCATTTCCTTGCTGTCATCTGTGTAGGACCCATCTTGTTTATGTAGGGGCCCAATACTGGACGTTGTTCTCGATTTTGATTTGGCATAGGAGAAGAAATACTTTGGGTTTCTTTCGATTTCATTTATGGCTCTTAGTTCTTCCCGCGATTCCTGACTCCTAAAGGATTCTTTTAGCTTAAGTTCGATGCTTGCTATTTCTCTGACCAGTGTCTCCCTACGCATTTCAGATATATTGACCTCTTTTAGCCGCTCTGTTGTTCTTTTCCGTCGCCTGTAAAGGGAGCGCCTGTCTCTTTCTATTTTACATCTACTCCTCCTTTTTCTTAGAGGAATAAGCCTTGTGCATACATCGAGTGCCACCGAGTTAATCTGTTCTAGGCATAAGTTGGGGTCTGTGTTGCTTAGTGTATCTTCCCAGCTTATATAGTGTATATCTACTGAGACGTACGCCCTAACATGTGAATACACTGCTGCTCTCAGTGTATTCATATCAAGAGAGATATACCACTCACATATATATATATCACACACACACACATTATATATATATATATATATATATATATATATATATATATATATATATATATAATATATATATATACATTTTAATTCATTGTCTGTCTCACATTTGGTTATTTCTTAATTTGGCCCATCACAGCTCCAAAGGAAAAATGCATAAAAGACACTCAGAATTAATAACGAAAGTTATTCAGTAAATTTATAAGTAACGTGTTCAGTTATAAGTAAGATTCTCAGAAG
>NW_026507644.1:0-5000 GCF_026875155.1 Cherax quadricarinatus
TTGGGGGGAAATCCTTTTGGGAGCTGGGAAATATGGAAATGGATTTGTTGGGTTTGGTGGAAATGAGGGCTAAAGTTAAATCGCGAAATTTTTTAAAGTACGGGGTAAGGAGATGGCGAGGTGGAGCTATGGACTACAAAATTATCTTGAGGGTCAGTTAAATGACTGTTATGCAGAGGAAGGGTGGGGCGGAGGAGGACATGGAACGTTTGCAAAATAGGTTGGCGGGAAATTCACAATGAAAAATTTGAGCAATTCGAGTTAGGGCGGGGTTTTGGAGGAGGGTTTTAAGGGGGATGGCCATGGGTTTTGTATTAAGGAGGTTTAAGGAACGGCGGGGCAAAGGGACCACCTTGGCGTATTATTGAGGCAGGTACAGGGGGGGTGGCTTTGAGGGGGGTCAAGGCCTATCCACCACGGAAAATATTATTTTTGTATGCAGATTTTTGGTTTAGGAGAAGTGGAGGATGATGGCGGGGAGTGGGTGAGAGACGGTTTGGGGATGAAGGGTTTAATAGGGTATTAAGTGAGCGGGAAACAGTGACAGAATCGAGGGTAGTATTACCGTAGAGGGGGTAGAGGAGGCAGTTTTTGGATGTGCCAGGTAAAACCCCAGGCATAGAGGGGAATACCAAACGATTTTTATAGGTATCATTGGGGGAGTATAGGGCATTGTCTGGTGGGGGTTTTGAGTTGTATGTTAAGTATGGAAGGATGGGGAAATCACAAGGAACGGGTGTCACGGTTTTAGTGCCCAAAAAGAAGGAATGCCGAGTTTTGAATGATTACCGTGCGATTACGTTAATGTGCTCGGCAACAGAATGAGGAAAGTGTTGGGTTTAGTGTTACACAGGGGACAGTTGGGAAATTTCCCGGGGAAGAAGGATGAGGGATGGACATGGTTTGTTTAGGGATTTTCTAGAGAGATGTACGGAGGGGGAATACTGGGTTTAGATTGGGTGAATGCTTATGATTGCGTGGACAGAGTTTTCTTAGGGTTTGCTTAGAAGGTTGGGGTTTCGGGAGGGTAGTGAGGTGGGTAAAACACTCTGTATGATGGGGCAGAGGTGGGGGTACAGGTCAATGGGAGGTTGGGTGAAAGTGTACAATGGAGAAGGTTTGAGGCAGGGTGTCCGATGTCACAGCTGCTTTTTTGCGTGTGTGCAGAATCCTTTTTTATGAGTCTGTTGAGAGGGTGATGAACAATCAGGAGATCGAAGGGGGGTGCAAAGGGGGCATCGTTGGTATGTGGATGATACTACTGTTTTGCTAAGGGTAAGGAGGAGTTAAGGAGGGGGGGTAAGAGTGATTCAGATGTTTGGTATGAAGACCGGAATGAAGTTAATACGGTGAAATCAAGGTTATAGAGGTCGGTATTTGGGTAGGGGGGTGGGGTTTGGGATGGGGTTCGGATGGACAGTGGTTGACAGAATCAAAAGGTTTTGTGGATATGGTATTTGGCGGAAGAGCAGGCATGCAGAAGGGTTAAAAATTCGGAGTCTGTCATGGGGAAGGTTTTTAAATAGACTAGGAGGTTTAAGTGCGAGGGACTTAGCTTTTCATTTAGAGGGTAGTGGTGGTTTAAAATTTACTTGTTTTATAGCAAGGTATGGGGGGTGGCAGAGGTTTTTCCCCCTTTGAGGTACGAATATTTGGAATGCAAAGGAGGGGGCTGAATTTTGTGGGATTTGGGGGGGGATGGTTAATAAGGGGAGGTATTAGAATTTCGGGGAAAGGGGGTTAGGTTTTTTGCCTTTAAACTGAGAGTAAAGGCTGTATATACAAGTGGAGGTATATGAGGGAAGGGGTGTGAGGGGCGCTAAAGTAGAAGAGTTTATGGAGGAAGCAGTAAATGGTGGAGTGGGAAGGACTTGAGGGTTTGTGAAGATAAGTTTGAGATTTTTTATTGACAGTGCAACAGTGATAAAATCAAAGTGAAACGGTTGGTGAGGTAGTGAAAGGTCAAGGAATTATGCAGGGGTACCGTGTATCCAACGTATGATTGGGGGGTATTTGGAAAGATTTTAGTAAGCTATCGGATACCGGCTAGAGTAAGAGAATTAGTATTAGGTTTATCATGGGTTTCTGCTTCCAAGGAGGTGTACGTAAGTATGGGGTTTGTGGAAGAGCTTGTTGTCATTTTGTGGTGATTGTTGAAAACGGCGTTTCATGTGGTCTTCTTTTTGTACCTCCTGGAGGGGGTGAGATCATGGATGGTGGGTTATCAAACTGTTGGGGGGGGGGGGGGGTCGTTTAGGCGCTTTTTAAGGCTTTACTACTAGATGTAAGGGGAGTGCCAAGGGAAATGTTGGAAGGGCTATATGTATATCATAGTGGATTATCTGACATTTCATGGGGGAATGAGGGGATTAAGGGTGATATGAGGATAAAAGCATTGGCGGCTAGATTCTATAGGACGAAGTTTAAGGAATAGGCTGGTTTTGGGGCGTCCTGGGAAAAAGGTTTTCCCGGAAGGTTAAGGAACCTCACTGTGGATCCCTTAGGCGGGGTCCCTGAGGATGGACAAAAGGAGTGGTCTCCTTATGGGGGGATGTAAAGGATGGGGGGGTTGTTTTTTTGGTTTTCTCCTTGAACTGATGTAGTGTTAAGAGGAAGGTAGTGAGAATTAGGTATGGATGGTACGCCATGTTTCACGGAATGTTTTGTCATAGTGAATATAAGTGTGGTTTCCAGGGTTACATTTCTAAGCCTGATGGTTATGTCACTGGGTGTTAAAATTTCCTTGAAAGCCAGGAAACCGAGCCTTTAAGGTTCTCGATTTGTAAGTAATTAGATTGGCACGTTGGTACACAACAAAAATTTTCACAGAGATACGTGTCAGTTCTTTTGGACTGGCACATTACAGCAGCCTTATCTTATTACTTCTCTTGTCTTATGTTTAACTTTATTGTCAATGAAGGTTCTATGTGAAAAAATTTAAGTGTATGTATAGGTTTTGGGTCCTTATCATGTTTTTTATGGGGTTATACAAACATCTTTGGACAGAATTTTCGGGTTATATACATATGTGGGAGGTATAATATGTAATAGGGTTTGGTCATAAACCCTTTAATGTGCCGAGGTTTGTTATAAATAATGTTTTGGATTCCTTTGTTATTGTATTTTACCTGCATGTATGTTCTGTTTTGTCTGTTCAGACTTTATTTGTATTAGAGGGTTAACACATGTTAATCATAGTAAAATACTGTTTCTCTATGATTGGTTGTGAAAAGGAATCATATGTTCCTTCCGGGTTCCTATTGGTTAGGAATCTAATTACCATAATTAACCAATAATCTGTACCCCTGTCATAGCGGGTATGTTAGGTTTTGTTTTGTTTTGTATTGTTATGGTAGTTATGGTATCTTGTGATGTGTACATTTGTATGATGTTTTTGTTGTAATAGGACATTTCAGGTATTCATTTTATATTGTTAAACTATGTAAAGTTTCTTTTTGGTGTATCTGTTTTTCTCTTTGGGTCAATGGCTTGGCGGCAACAATTAATGACTGATAAACTTTAGTAGGATTGTCTTTAGCGTGTATTGTTTTGCCATAACAAGATTTATAATACTTGTCCCCGCAAGAATAACCTGGTACTAGAAGAACAAAAGAATGTTTTGTATTTCTGTACTTATTATGCATCCCATTGTAACTTTGTAGAGTGTCCCTAATAAAAATATAAAAAAAAAAAAAAAAATTACTGACAGGTGTGTGAGTGTCGGTTGTGTAAAGTTATAGACAGCTTTTGCAATGTCATGAGCCATCATTGTAGTAACTCAGTAACTGAGTTACTGGAACATTATTTATAGTCGTGTTTGGTTTCTTTGTTATATATGTACCTGTTTATGTACAAAGTCTGCATGGAAGGTCTTAATACCATAAAAAAGTGAAATATTAATGCTATTATAGGTTTAGTCGCTATCTTTGTTTATAATAATAAAGCATAATTGTAAGTATTTGGTTGATGTAAGTGTAATCTTGTATTTAACATAGGTGCAAAGGGATATTTTAATATAGAGGATGAGGGACAGGTTTGTGTCAGCACAAAGTTAAACGTCCTGTGTATTTCGGCAATAAAATTTATAAATTTCTGTGGAAGAACTGATACTGTGTTCTTTTTTATTTATTTAATGTATTGTAATGTTTCAAATAAAATATAAAAAAAAATCCTTTCCAATGGCCATTTGAGAGAGAGAGAGAGAGAGAGAGAGAGAGAGAGAGAGAGAGAGAGATCCACTTCGAGGACAACGTGAAGCAAGCTTCTATACCACAAGACGGGACAGAAAGCAGCAACTTCACTCTGGCTGTACCCTTCTCCAGAACATCACTTCATCTGAGATCATTTATCCCAAGATAACTCGAGTATGGAACACATTCGTACAGCATTATGATGTCAACGAGATAAAGTCAGTTGATCAGATGAAAATGCTGGCCCATAGATGGCTCCAACTTCATCTTGTTCCCTACTTGTATGTCTCATGACAATAAAAATGCTTTCAAATGAGCTGATGTACGTAAAAGCTCTTAGCTTGTCAATAAAGTTAGGGATCCTGAACCTAACCTCGTCAAACCCTATGTTAAAAAAAAAAAAAAGAGGGAGGGAGGGGAACTAAAATGCCTGGAACATTTCGCTTGACCACAACCAATTATGTGAATCCTGTCTTCTTTACGATCTTAAATGGATGCTATAGACTCCACTCTTGCCGTTTCCTCAACTTCTTTGTTTCAAATAATTCATCTCTTCAAGTGATTTTTCAATAATTCTTCTTGAATGACAAACGTGAGTCTCATTACTCAGACGTTCCTCTACTTCTAAAGCTGGCCATTATGTTCCTCAATTCAAAAAAAATTCAAAATTATTACAATCCAAATACTTTCCATTTTCTATATCTAGATACTATTTTCACATTCACCAGGGGAGACTAAAACTCGTAGGAGTCAAACAGCGCCTGGAAACGGGAGGCAGTCAAGTTCCGGTTCAAGTGTAACAGTGCAATT
>NW_026507644.1:10000-16833 GCF_026875155.1 Cherax quadricarinatus
ATCTGATGACGTAAGTTATCAAGTATGTCAGGAGTTATCATAATTGCGTGTGACGGAGTTGTGTTTGAGTCTAGTGGAGTTATCATTGTTATTACTGCTGCTACTTGTACGTAACGAGTGACATATATTACTCAGCTCTATCCTCACCGCCTACATTAACAGCCGTAAAACGACCAGTTCACTGGTTAAACAAGTTCTCCAGCCGAGTGAACCATAGTTTCAATCCTCGTACATAAACAAACACAAAATGATTACCTCGTAGGCTTGGGGTGTCACACTACAACCTAGCTAACTTATGTATAGGTCGAGATGCATGACTAATTGTGAATATAATTATTTGTCATCCAGTTTGTTTACTTGCCTGCTTAGAATAGTTGTTTGGAATGACGTAACGACGTAAATGTCGTTGGAGTCACTAGACGTACGTCCTCTCCTGCAACGTCTTCTCACCTACTGAACCACGCGCCTGCGCGCCCGCCTCACTGGGGTCAATGACTAACTTAAATATTTGGTTATTATTATTTTTACCGTAATGATCAATACTGGTAACATTAATAAAATTATTGTAATTGTCATAGTAAGACCTCGCATAATGCGGTAGTTATATTCCTTAAATCGGCGCTTTATGTAAAACTGACCTGGGTATCTTATGAATACGTGAAAAATAAGAGATTAGTAATCCAAGAAATGTATACATATTTTTTTGGACAACTCATTATTTCGTCAAAAAATAGTATAGTTCTTGATACATTACATCGCACCATTACCTGTTATCACCTACCAGCACCATTACTTGTGACCACCTACCAGCACCATCACTTGTGACCACCTACCAGCACCATCACTTGTGACCACCTACCCAGCACCAATACATTGTGGCCACCTACCAGCACCATCACTTGTGAGCACCTACCAGCACCATCACTTGTGACCACCTACCAGAACCATCACTTGTGACCACCTACCAGAACCATCACTTGTGACCACCTACCAAGGGGGAGGTCAGCAGGAGCATAAAAAGGGGGGCACGCAAGCACAGGCACAAGGCAGAAGGGGGCAGCATACAGCAGAGTCACAAGGACCAGAGCAGCAGAGCAGGGTCAGAGGTCAGGGGCCCAGGGGCCAGAGCAAAGGGGAGCAAGCAGGCAGAGCGAACCAATGTTGGCCAGTGGCACCAGGGAGCAGCCAGGCCAAGCAGGCACACCAGCAGAGGTCATAGGACCGCAGAGACAGGGGCCAGGGGGGGGCAGCCAGGTAGCAAGGGCTGGTTGGCCCATGATGAGCAGGAGGCACAGAGGAGCAGCAGGAGGGAAGAAGAGGCAGGAGGTCCTCAACCCCAAAAGGACAAAGGGCCAGCATCCAGACGCAGGTGGGGCTAGCAAGAGGCCGGGAGGAAAGGAGGCAAGCAGACCAACGGGGCAGGCAGACACCAGGAGCAGGGGGCACCATCACTTGTGACCACCTTCCAGCACCATCACTTGTGACCACCTACCACACATCACTTGTGACCACCTACCCGCACCATCATTGTGAGGCACCTACCAGCACCATCAACTTGTGACGCACCTACCACACGCATCACTTGTGATCCCCCACCATCCCTAGTCACCATCACTTGTGACCAACCTAACCAGCACCATCAGCTGTGACCCACCTTACCAGCACCATCACTTGTGACCACCTACCAGATCACCATCACTTGGAGACCACCTACCAAACCATCATTGTGACCACCTACCAGCACCATCACTTGTGAACCACCTTCCAGCACCACACTTGTGACCAACGCATACCAGCACCATCACTTTGTGACCACCTACCAAGCACCATCAACTTGTGAGCACACTACCAGCACCATCACTTTGTGACCACCTTCCAGCACATCACTTGTGACCCACCTACCAGCAACCATCCTTGTTGACCACCTACCAGCACCATCACTTGTGACCACCTTCCAGCACCATCACTTGTGACCACCTACCAGCACCATCACTTGTGAGCCACCTACCAGCACCATCACTTGTGACCCACCTTCCAGCACATCACTTGTGACCACCTACCAGCACCGATCACTTGTGGACCACTCTACCAGCAACCATCACTTGTGAGCACCCTACCAGCACCAACACTGTGACGCACCTTCCAGCACCATCACTTGTGACCACCTACCAAGACCATCACTTGTGACCACCTACCAGCACCATCACTTGTGACACCTTCCAGCACCACACTTGTGACCACCTACCGCACCATCACTTGTGACCCTCTACCAGCACCATCACTTGTGACCACCTACCAGCACCATCACTTGTGAGCACTTACCAGCACCATCACTTGTGACCCACCTAACAGAACCATCCCTGTGACCACCTACCAGAACCATCACTTGTGACCACCTACCAGCACCATCACTTGTGACACCTACACCACACCAATCACTTGTGCCACCTACACAGCACCATCACTTGTTGACCACCTACCAGAACCATCACTTGTGACCACCTACCAGCACATCACTTGTGACACCTACCAGCACCATGCGCTTGTGACCACCTTCCAGCACCATCACTTTGTGAACCACCATACCAGCACCATCACTTGTGACCACCTAACCAGCACCCATCACTTGTGACCCACCTACCAGCACCATCACTTTGACCACCTACCAATACCATCACTTGTGACCACCTACCAGCACCATCACGTGGTGACCACCTACAAGCACCATCACTTTTGTGAGCACCTACCAGCAGAGCACCATCACTTGTGACCACGTACCCACACCATCACTTGTACCACCTACAGCACCGTCACTTGTGACCACCTACCAGCACCATCGCTGGTAACCACCTACCAGCACCATCACCTGCATCACCTACGCACACCATCACTGTGACCACCTACCAGCACCATCACCTGTGACCACCTACCAGCACCACACCTGCGCATCACCTATCAGCACCAATCGCCTGTCGATCACCTATCCCAGCACCCATCACCTTGTGATCACCTACCAGCACCATCACCTGCGATCACCTACCAGCACCATCACTTGTGACACCTACCAACAACCATACACCTGCGATCACCTACCAACACCCATCGCCTGCGATCACCTTTCACAGCACCATCACTTGGATCACCCTACCAGCACCATCACCTGCGATCACCTACCAGCACCATCACCTGAGATCACCTACCCAGCACCATCACCTGTACACCTACCAGCAACCACACCTGTGATCACCTACCAACACCATCACCTGCGATCACCCTATCAGCACCATCGGCCTGTGATCACCTACACAGCCAACCATCACCTGTGATCACCTAGCCAGCAACCATGCACCTGCGATCACCTACCAGCACCATCACTTGTGACGCACCTACCTAACGACCATCACTCTGCGATCACCTACCAACACCATCGCCTCGATCACCTTTCAGCACCATCACTTGTGATCACACTACCAGCACCATCCCTGCGATCACCCTACCAGCACGCACCTGTGATCAACTACCAGCACCATCACCTGTGATCACCTACCAGCACCATCACCTGTGATCACCTTCCAGCTCCATCACTTGTGATCACGTACCAACACCATCACCTGCGATCACCTACCAGCACCATCACCTGTGATCACCTAGCATCACTAACATCCAGAAATGAGAAGAGGTGATGAAAATATCCAAATACGGAGCAAGAAACATACGAGAGATTATACTAGTATGAGACACGTCCACAGGTGTAAACAGAGTGATGAGGAGGGACGGCAGAGCGACCCTATGCCTGTCTAATACAATGAAAATGCCTACGGCACAGAGGGTCATTTTTCCATGCGAGAACCAGCCCGATTTCAAATGTTTGCCCAACTTTATGAGTGTGAAGGGGAATTTTACCGAGTGGGAGCCAACCAGATTCAATTTGTTTTCAACTTTAGCGGGGCTAAACAGAGGCTGGAGCCCACGTTCCAATATTTTAGGATACAGATATGGTTAACGTTCTAATAAAAACGCGCTGAATAAATCCCTGTTATGTAAAGTCTCTCTCTGTTATCATTTTCAGTGCTGGTTGCTTGCTTGGTTAATCTAGTTTAAAGCCTATCGACTACACGAGCCTCATGAAGACTGCGTGTAACCTGTTTCATACCAGTCATGAATATTTTAATCTCTAAAATAGGGTCAAACTCAAGTGTAAATACACAGATATATAACTGTCGGTGTATCAAATCGTATTTATTATTATCATTATTTTTATTATTGCTATTAATAATAATCTCTGTTTACAACACCTCTCACCTCATTCTAGTTTGATATACACAATTTCAACTATTGATTTTTTGTCGTTTGCGCTACACTGTTACTGCTGCCAGTAGTAACAGATTGGTTGATCAGGCTTTGATCCACCAGGAGGCCTGGTTTAGGACTGGGCCGCGGGGGTGTTGTCCCCCGGAACAATCCTCCAGTTTATATACATATTTATATAAGTAGTCGAATTTTCCTCTGGGGGGTCCCTTCCGGTTTAGGCCTTCCACTGGGCGGTGTATCCGGTCTAGGACCAGCGGCTGGAGGGTCACCTTTTCACACCTAGGTGTTACTTCCGGTTTTGACCATGAACTCGCCCTCGAGACTACCTTCACCCCTTGACCCCCCAACCAATACCCCGCCCACGACCCCCCCTCCGCTTCGCGAACCCCGCCTCGCGCCGCGCGCCCGCCCGCGCCCTTTCGCGACCCCCGCGCGCGCCCGGCCCGCGCCCGTTTCGAACCCCCCCCGCGCCTTCTGCTTGCGCCTTCCTGCAGCGTCGTCTCGATCGGCCCCCGCGCCTCGAATTTTTTTTTCCGATTTTTTTCGAATTTTTATGAATTTCATTTTCTTGTGCTCTCCATCTCCTCGGACAAATTTTTAGGTTCCCCCCGCACTTTCACCACCCCCACCCCAAATTTTCTCGATAATACAAGTTTTTGGATTCCCCCCTATGAGGGTTTTCGAAATTCTTATGATCTCCTCGTATCAAATTTTGAGGTTCCCCCTCCCCCCACTTTTCACTCCCCCACCATCCCAATTTTTTTTCACTCGATAATACAAAGACTCTACTTCCTCGGATCAAGTTTTGGATTCCCCCCCATTCCCCCCTCTGGTATAAACATTTCAAAATGAACTCCCACTTGCATTCCCCAAATTTTTCGAAATCAAAGTCTCCATCTTCTCGGATCAAAATGTTTTGGATTCCCCCTCTCACTTTCACCCCCACCACCAAAATTTATATTCGGAATCAAAATTCTCGCCAATTTCCGCGATCAAGTTTTTTTGGATTCCCCCCTATGGGGTTTTCGAAATTCTCCAATTCCTCGGATCAAGTTTTTGGAAATTCTCCAATTCCTCGGATCAAGGTTTTTTGGATTCCCCCCTCTGGGGGTAAGCATTCAAAATAGACTCCTCCTATGGGGGCATGCTTACTACAGGTCTAATGAAGGGTGTTTACTCGGGTCGGCGGTCAGTGACGTCACGTGTTGACCCAGCACACAGGTTGAATCTTGTATACCCTTTTAATTAATAAGGGGACATAGCAGTGACGTCACGCGCACACAGGCTGAATCTTGTCGATCCTTTTAGTTCATTCAAATTAATAAGGGGACACAGTACATCAGAAAGGCACATTTTTTCGTTAATACCCACAAATGTTCTTTACAACACAAGTCTAGACATTTTTTAAAACTATTTCATCTCAGGTCACTCGCCCCCACGAAGTTAAACCTCCTCCCCACCCTCCCAAAACCCTCACACTCCAAACCAACACCTCACAATTTTCACTCATATACCCCCAATTTTTTTTCTCGTTTAACCCTTTTAGTTCATTAAAGTTAATTAAGGGGACACATGCATCAAAGTCACCACAAATCGCTTAAATCCACTTTCGTTAAATTCACTATCACAATTTACATATTACGAAGTTCAATACGCACATTTACTTTGAACATCTTCAAAAACACTCTCATAAATTCATTTGAATACTCACAACAATACCTTATTAACATTTCTCCCAAAAACAACACTGAATTACTCCAAAAACATCATTCGAATCACCCCCCAAAAAATCACCTCTGAATAACTCCATAACACCTTCATAAGTACTCTTGCACATCATTTGAACACCTCAATAAGTACTCCGCCTAATCCTTTGTACACCTTCAAAAAACACCTTTGAATACTACTCACATAAACACCCTTGAAACACCTTCAAAACACCTTTGAAGAACCCTCAAAACACCTTTGAATACTCACATAACACCCTTGAACACCTTCAAAAACAACATTTGAACACACTCAAACACCTTGAACACCTTTGAACATTTCCTCCAAAACACTATTGAGTACTCCCAAATAAGATTTACATTCTCTAATTATCTGCACTTACACATTTCATTAAATTACAAACTCATGCCCTCAGTCTCAGACTAGGCATTTCTCGTTTTTACCCTTTTAGTTCATTAAGCTATTAAGGGGACACAATACATCAGAAAAAAAAAGTCACAAAAACTAACTACAAAGCACTTGTACTTTGAACACCCCAAAATCACTCCTCATAATCATTTGAAATACTCACATAAACACACCTTGAAAAACACCTTCAAAACCCCTTTGAATATCGTTTTTAAACTAATTTTCATCACAACCCACTTATATCATCTTTTCGGTAACTCTAATTCGACTACACTCCCTTCATCAATTACCAACAAATTTAACTCGTTTCAACTAATGTCATCACTGAACCAAGATTTTTCACAAAAAAAAAAAAAACTCTATGAAACATAACACACACGCACACA
>NW_026507645.1:0-17996 GCF_026875155.1 Cherax quadricarinatus
AAAAAAAATTTATACCCTGAGATGTGAGAAATAACAGCAGAGTGTAATTTTGGTTCCTGTAAGCAAACACCAACAGGGCAAACTGGGAGAGTAACATCTGAAGCTCACCCGATTACCCCTGAGGCCGCGTATAATTCCACTGTAAAAAGGCCATGATTGGCAATGATAAAGATACTTGAAATCCGCAGGTAAGGGTTCCTACGGACTAGAAGGGTTAGAAAAGTCCACATGCGGAGGCAGTGGAAAATGTTCAAGCAGCGAAGGAACGGTGCGCTGTGAAGAAAGGAGTGCGCAGATGGAGCAGAGGAGAGAGGAAGAGCGGAAGGTGGATCAGTGTCCATTGATGGTTTGGTCTCTGCAATATATTCAGAGATTGCTTCAAGTGTTTCGGAATTCAGAGATGTCGTATGGGAGACAATATTGGGAATGGTAGGGGGAGGATGAGTAAAGATTGGAACTGTATTGGACTGTACCAAGGTAGGGGGGGCGAAAGGGTGGAGGGAACTGGAGAAGCGTGGCAGGGGACAGAAGAGACAGAACCTGGGAGGTGGCAGAAGAGGAAGAAACTTGGGAGGGAACAGGGAGGAAGGTACATACGAGGAGGAGGGTGAACCTCTGCACTTGTAACTGAGCCAGTGAGAGGGGAAGAACTAGGGACAGAGACAGGGAGGGTAAAATGAGGAGGTGGAAGATGGGTAGGAGGTGTTACCGGACCTTTTTTTGACTTTGAGAAGTAGAGGGACGATTGGGAAGAGGTGTCGTACGAGGTCTCGTCGATACTGAGGCTTGTAAGAGAGAACTCGAAGAAGCGAGATTGACTGAGGCGTTGAAGTAGGGACGTCTGAGCCGAGGACAGCAAAAGGATTAGATACAGGAGTGATTATGGGAGAGTAACCACAGAGGTGGGTGTAGAAGATGGGATACCAGAAGTGGGGGGACGTTTGAAACACGGGAATAAGAACACGTGGGAGTCTCCCTTGGAGGCGGAGATGAGAAACTGCCATGGCATAAGGGAGACCTTCTGTCTCTTTGAGGTAACGGATTTCCCGCTCGTTTAAATAGACCTGACAACGGCGAGAGTACGAAGGGTGAGCCTCATGACAGTTAAGGCAAGAGGGAGATCGATTGCAAGACGTATTAGAATGGTCATCGGCACCACAGACTGGGCATTCGGCGATAGATCTGCAATATTTCGCTGGATGGCCAAATCGCCAGCAATTTCTACACTGTTGTGGTGTAGGATCCCTTTCGAACTTGTAACCGATGTCCTGCTATATAAACGGAGGATGGGAGTTCTCGGCTGTCAAAAGTTAAACGAGCCACATTGCTAGGGTATCGTCTCCGCCCACGGGCAGGAAGAACGTAAGTGTCTACCTTGAGGATTGGGAGATCTTGGAGTTCCAGCTGTTCTAGAATGTCGGTGCCACATGTCTGGAAATTTTGTTGAACTATGGTATGGGGCAGAATAAACGGTACCACTACAAGAATTGAGGGAATGATGTTTTTCAAGGGTGACAGGAACAGTATCTATATGGGTAAGACGAAGAGAGCTCACGAGCCTGGGTAGCATTCTGTACGGTAATGATGCGCGTACCGCTCTTAAGAGCATGAAAAGAAATATCTTTACCAACATGGCGTAGGAGTGCCTTGCCAATACTATGGTCAGAAAGATAGGCAGTAGAGGAAGTTGGTCGTAAAGTGAAGAATTTAGTCCACTGTTCATCTGAAACTGAGCGTGAAAGGTAGTGAAGGACTGTCGATCGTTCTGAGAGAACGAGAAGGTGAAGGGGGAGAAGTATCATCAGCAGGTAATTGCCCTTGACGTTTAGGCGGGGGACCAGAGTTGGTCCGACGTGGAACGGTCGGCGATTTGAAAATTGCCGCACCGTAGAGGGAGAGGCCGGAAGCATAGTCAGAGGAGAGCGAAGGTCTGATAAACGGAAGGAGTCAGTCGAGGCTCAGTACCTGAAGCGGGTGAGGAAACAGCACCGGCAATAGGTTTCAGAGGCAAAGAGGAATGTCTGAAGAGTGGGCCAAAGGGCGAGGCGGGGTCAGAACGGGGTGCGGTATCAAGAAGGGGCCCGGGGGTACCAAAGGTCATGACTAGGGCTGCCAGGTTAGGTTACTTCTTTCTTTTGTTTTTTTAAAAAAAAAAAAGAAGAAGAAAAGAAAATAAAAAAAAAAAAAAGAAAAAAAAAAGGGGGGACCGGGAGGGTATTTCCTAGGAGGGATGAAAGGGCCAGAAAACTCCCTCCGCGCCCAAGAGACTCCGACACCGCTAGTAGCGCAGTGCAGCATGGAACCCGTGCCATACCCTACCCTTCATGCCATAAACCAGCAATCTGGGATAGCAACCTCACATCTGCCGAGCTACCTCGGTGGACAAAAGAGAGGGCGGCCGGATATCCGCCACAAGCATACCTCCTTCAGCCACCACCCCCGGAATCCGAAAGGTGGCTTCCAGAGCTACACCCGTCGCCCAAAAGACACCCAAAGCTACTCCGGGATACCGGAGAGGGATCGGGACATCCTAGGCAATCCAGATTCCACGGCAAACTACGCCCCGCCAAGAAACCTCAACGGAATGGGATGGACCCCGGTGTCCTTTCTCCCCACCCAGGAACTAGCGCGCCTGTGGGAGAAATCCCAAAGGACAAAAAGAGGAAGGGCCAAAAGGGAGAGTGGGGAGGATGATGATGAAAGGAAAAAGGGGAGGATGGGGAGGATGGGATAGGGGAGGGGAGATTGGGGGGGTAAATTAGGTTCGGGTCTGAGGAAATAAGACCGATAGGTCTAATTGCCTCAGACCAAGAGCCTCTTCACCCCTGCCAAGAGCCCCCCTTGAAAGAGTCAAAAAACCAAAACCTAAACATCATAATCCTACTAACCTTGCTTCGATATGAAGGCCCTAACGGATAGCCAGCTGTACATATAACCAACATAGCTAAAAAAAAAAAAAACGACTAGATGATGTCCTTTACGACCATAGCAGACTGAAAACTTAAGAGTCAGAGAACTTGAGTCATTGACACGGCAAACCCGGGTATCAGGTTACAGACCATAATGTATAGACGATCAGTGAGTAAAAGACAACGCGTGAGGACAAGAGCGTGGGGGATGAGAGAGAAGTTATTAGGCGATAGACGTCTGACGGCCATGTACTGCAAAGAGCTCATTGACAGATAGGGGAGAGGGTGGATATATAGTTTAGGGTATCATCTGGGGCGGGTTGTTTTATTGTGGCAATTTTGTTTTTTTTTTTTTTTCATTGTTTTTTTTGCCTCAAGTTTCTATGCAGTTTAGTGGGGCGTGAGTTATTGCAGCTGTCCAAATGTGTCAGTCCCATACAGACACAACACCCACACACACAACACACACACACACACCCACACACTCCACACAAAACACACACACACACACACACACACACACACACAAACACACCTACACACCTACACACCTAAAACAGGCCTAGTGTCTAATCGACATGTGCCTAGGACAAAATGGTAACTAAATAACTAACTAACAGACACTCATCTGATACACGAACACTCATACATGACACGCTAGACAAACAAACACTTCAAAACCCAGCAACAAACATTCTCAATTTTCATTGGTTTTAAAATTTACAAGAAAATTAAGATATTTTTCCTATGCTTGTAAGTAGCAAGATTTTTAAAAACACGTGTGCAACTCAAAGAGCATATGTATGCAACTGAAGGACACATGTAATGCAACTTGGCAGCCAACACAGTGACAAGACACAGTAAAACAATTACTTAATAAAGTTTTACTCTAAGGAACTTTTTACTCTAAGGAACTTTGTCCAAGTTCCACCAACAGCAAAATAACATTAAACAAAAGGTGCACTTCGCCCATGTGTCATTTAGCTTAAAAGTTTGTATGTTGTGCTTAGGTCTTGTTAAGGGAAGCAGGATATTTACATCCAACATTCACTTTGTGTGAATTAGTACAAAAATGACTTAGTTTCGCAAATTTCATAATCTACTCCTGCGTGTATCTTGCATATTCCACCATTTATGTATTAGGAAAATTGCTTTCTGTGCTACTCATTAACAAGAATGGATTTAGTTGGGTGGTGGACAGTGGTCAGAGTGTAGAAAGTGTCAGTAGTAGCCTCATGGTCAGAGTGAGAAAAGTGTCATATAGCCAGTGGTCAGAGTGTAGAAAGTGTCAGTAGTAGCCTCAGTGGTCAGAGTGTAGAAAGTGTCAGTAGTAGCCTCAGTGGTCAGAGTGTAGAAAGTGTCAGTAGTAGCCTCAGTGGTCAAGTGTAGAATGTGTCCAGTAGTAGCCTCATGGGTCAGAGTGTAGAAAAGTGTCAGTAGTAGCCCTCAAGTGTCAGAGTGTAGGAAAGTTTTGTCAGTAGTAGCCTCAGTGTCTGAGTGAAGATAGTTTTTGTCATAGTAGCCTCAGTGGTCAGAGTGTAGAAAGTGTCAGTAGTGCCTCAGTGGTCAGAGTGTAGAATAGTGCATATAGCCTCAGTGGTCATAGTGTAGAAAGTGTCAGTAGTACCTCAGTGTCAGAGTGTAGAAAGTGTCAGTAGTAGCCTCAGTGGTCAGAGTGTAGAAAGTGTCAGTAGTAGCCTCAGTGGTCAGAGTGTAGAAAGTGTCAGTAGTAGCCTCAGTGGTCAGAGTGTAGAAAGTGTCAGTATACCTCAGTGGTCCAGAGTTAGAAAGTGTCAGTAGTAGCCTCATGGTCAAGTGTAGAAAGTGGCAGTAGTAGCCTCAGTGTCAGAGTGTAGAAAGGTCATAGTAGCCTTCAGTGGTCAGTGTGTAGAAAGTGTCAGTATGTAGCCTCGGTGGTCAGAGTGTAGAAAGTGTCAGTATAGCCTCAGTGGTCAGAGTGTAAAAGTGTCCAGTAGTAGCTCAGTGTTAGAGTGTAGAAAGTGTCATAGTAGCCTCAGTGGTCAGAGTATAGAGAGGTCAGTAGTATCCTCAGTGGGTCAGAGTGTAAAAGTGTCCAGTAGTAGCCTCAGTGTCAGAGTTAGAAAGTGTCAGTAGTAGCCTCATGGTCAGAGTGTAGAAAGTGTCCAGTAAGTAGCACGCAGTGTCAAGTGTAGAAGTTCAGTAGTAAGCCTCAGTGGTCAAGTGTAGAAAGTGTCAGTAGTAGCCTCCATGGTCAGAGGTGTAGAAAGGTGTCAGTAGTATACCTCAGTGGTCATAGTGTAAAAGTGTCAGTAAGTAGCCACAGTGGTCAGAGGTGTAAAAGTGTCAGTAGTAGCTCAGTGGTCAGAGTGTAGAAATTGTCAGTATAGCCTCAGTGTCGAGAGTTGTAGAAAAGTTCAGTAGTAGCCTCAGTGTCAGAAGTGTAGAAAGTTCAGTATACCTCAGTGTTCAGAGTTGTAGAAGTGTCAGTAGTAGCCTCAGTGGTCAAGAGTGTAGAAAGTGTCAGTAGAGCCTCAGTGGTCAGAGTGTATGAAAGTTGTCAGTAGTAGCCTTCAGGGTCAAGTGTAGAAAGTGTCAGTAGTAGCCCAGTGGTCCAGAGTGTAGAAAGTGTCATAGTAGCCTCAGTGGTCAGAGTGTAGAAAGTGTCAGTAGTAGCCTCAGTGGTCAGAGTGTAGAAAGTGTCAGTAGTAGCCTCAGTGGTCAGAGTGTAGAAAGTGTCAGTAGTAGCCTCAGTGGTCAGAGTGTAGAAAGTGTCAGTAGTAGCCTCAGTGGTCAGAGTGTAGAAAGTGTCAGTAGTAGCCTCAGTGGTCAGAGTGTAGAAAGTGTCAGTAGTAGCCTCAGTGGTCAGAGTGTAGAAAGTGTCAGTAGTAGCCTCAGTGGTCAGAGTGTAGAAAGTGTCAGTAGTAGCCTCAGTGGTCAAGTGTAGAAAGTGTCAGTATAGCCTCATGGTCAAGTGTAGAAAGTGTCGTAGTAGCCTCAGTGGTCCAGAGTGTAGAAGTGCAGTAAGTAGCCTCACACTTCACATGCTGCTGCCTGCCACTGATACAATTTTATTAGATTATGTGGATGACAATTTATTCAGCCTACTTTACGTAAGTAAATATGGTACAACTCTTAACAGGAATGAGCTTCTGGGTACAATTTATTCAGCCTACTTTACGTAAGTAAATATGGTACAACTCTTAACAGGAATGAGCTTCTGGGTACAATTTTTTACTAGTGGTTTTATGCTAAAGGATAATTAATGTACACTAGGTAAAGAACAATTATTAACAAATTTACACACCAGTCATCTCCCACCCAAAGTATACAACTCCCAAAAATAAGAGGAAAGCCTTTTCATCATTCAATGGTTGTCGTGTGAGTAGTGTGCAAGTCCCATAGTTCAGATGGACCTCTGAACTGAAACATCCTCACGCACATCAATTAGCTAGATTGAGAATTAATACATGTTGTTATACAAGACATAAAATAATAACAATATTATACCAACAAGAACAGTAGTGTGACGATGAACAAATTTTAAGTCACAGTGTAAGACTTTCAGACACTGTATGAAATCTGCGGTAGTAGACTCTGGACTTAAAGTAGCAAAACAACCATCTGAGGTAGTAGACTCTGGACTTAAAGTAGCAAAACAACCATCTGAGGGTAGAAGACTCTGACTTAAAGTAGCAAAACAACCATCTGAGGTAGTAGACTCTGGACTTAAAGTAGCAAAACAACCATCTGAGGTAGTAGACTCTGGACTTAAAGTAGCAAAACAACCATCTGAGGTAGTAGACTCTGGACTTAAAGTAGCAAAACAACCATCTGAGGTAGTAGACTCTGGACTTAAAGTAGCAAAACAACCATCTGAGGTAGTAGACTCTGGACTTAAAGTAGCAAAACAACCATCTGCTGTCTGACTTAAAGTAGCAAAACAACCATCTGAGGTAGTAGACTCTGGACTTAAAGTAGCAAAACAACCATCTGAGGTAGTAGACTCAGGACTTAAAGTAGCAAAACAACCATCTGAGGTAGTAGACTCAGGACTTAAAGTAGCAAAACAACCATCTGAGGTAGTAGACTCTGGACTTAAAGTAGCAAAACAACCATCTGAGGTAGTAGACTCTGGACTTAAAGTAGCAAAACAACCATCTGAGGTAGTAGACTCTGGACTTATTATTATTATTATAATCAAAAAGAAGCGCTAAGCCACAAGGACTATACAGCGCTGCAGGGCAGGAAGGAAGTGAGGGCATCAGGTGGCAAAAGGGAGATGGATGAGCAACAGGTTACGGATAACAGCGGGGCAGTGGATGGTGAAAGGGTAAAGGGCAGCAAGAGACTGAACCAGAAAGGGCTGAGGGGAGTGCGAAAAGTATCATCAGAGTTTGTGGAGTAAATCGGTCGTTGTCAAGAAGTCAATGAGAGAGTCAGGATTAAAGAGGTCCCTCAGCAAGAAGGGAAGGTAAAGAGAGAGTAGTAGAACGAGACGACGTTGGACGTAAATTCCTGCGTGCTGTTGAATAGAGATGGCAGTCTAACAGAAGTGGCTAATCGATAACTGGAACTTGACACTGCTCACAGAGAGGAACAGGGTCCTCCCAATGAGATACCCATGATTAAGACGAGTGTGGCCAATGCGAAGGCGTGAGAGAGTGTTCTCCCAACTTCAGGCACTGATGACAAGAAGACGCCCAGTACCTATGCTTCCGGTTTAACAAGAATGAAGTTTGTTACCGAGCAGAGTTGACCAACTATGTTCCAACGGGTGCGAAGGTGGGTAGCTATTGCAGCAAATAGGTCGCAGAAATGGAACACCTCGATAGGAAATTGGTAGTCATATACTGCTGACGCGCAGCAGTGTCTGCTGTTCTTGCCCTGTAAAACGTCGAGCATGACACAGGGACGCCAACAAAAAACAATAACTTATGTTTGGTAGAGATACGGCGTAGCCAAAGTTGATACGGAGAACTAGGGGATGAGATGATCAAATTTTTCGTATATCTGTAGAGCACTAAGGGAGTCTGAGACTACTACAAATGATGACACAGGCATAATGCAATAACGAATAAGTGCTGCAAAGAATGGCATACAGTTCATCAGTAAAAATGCTAGCTAGAAGATAGTAAAATGCCCTCGTACGACGCTGTCCGGACACTGCTGCGAATCCGACGCCGTCTGAAGACTTATAGCCATCTGGTGTAACACAGCGGTGGCATGAGAATGGAGTGGAGTGATCAAGCAAAAAGAGCGGGAAGCCACCGTAGCAGTTGAGCTTTCGCGCAGGGAGTGAGAAGAACAGACCCGAACAGCTTGAACTTCCCAGGGCAGGGAAAAGTGAGATCTACATGAACAATAAAGGTGGTAACTGAATGGAAGACAAGAGTGAAATGTAGGCGAAAGAAAAAGGGACGAGCAAACAGGGCTGGCTAACGAATAAAGAATGGTCTACTAATATCGGTGACGCATTCTAGAAATGGAAGGATTGTGTAGATCGTGAGACGTACATAGTAACGAAGGCAATGGGCATCAACGGCGATCAGACAAGGAAGAACATTTGCTTCTGTAAGAGGCTCTCAACAGGGGAAGAGCGAAAAGCACCAGGCACAAACGTAAGCCTTTGTGATGGATAGAGTTAAGGCTAGAGAGAGTAGCAGAGAGGCCGCGGAATAAATCGTCCACACATAATCGAGTTTCGGATAAAACGAGTGCTGAATGTAGCGAAGCAGAGTTTTCGACGATCAGCTCCCCAGGAAAGATGAGCAAGGGTTTTAAGAAGGTTAGCCGCTGTGACAAGTTGCCTTTCAAGAGGTATGTGAGGTTTCCAGGTGTAACGACGGTCAAAGAGAAGGCCTAGAAACCTGACTTATCACCGTTCGGGATACGGGAGCCATAGGGGGGGGGGGGGGTGGAGGGGGGGGGGGGGGGGGGGGGGGGAATTTTTTTACAAAGGATGATCGGGATAACAGAGCGTCTAGTGAAAGTAATTTGTGAGTTTTTGGTACTTGAAATTTAAATCCCATGTGTGGTGGCCCAATTGGAAACACGTCGACCGCATGCTGGAGAGAAAACTGCAATAAGGTGACAGTCAGCGCCTGCACAAGCAATAGCGAAGTCATCAACATGAGGAGTGATTGACCATTATTATTATTATTATAATTAAAAAGAAGCGCTAAGCCACAAGGACTATACAGCGCTGCAGGGCAGGAAGGAAGCGAGGGCATCAGTGGCAAAAGGGAGATGGATACAACAGGTTGACGATAACAGCGGGGCAGGTGGATGGTGAAAGGGAAAGGCAGCAAGAGAATGAAACAGAAAGGGCTGAGGGAAGTGTGAAAAGAATTATCAGAGTTGTGGAGTAAATCATCCGTTGTCAAAAGCAATGAGAGAGTCAGGATTACAAGGAGGGTCCATCAAGCAAGAAGGAATGTAAAGAGAGAGTAGAGAACGAAGACGACAGTTTGTAGGTAAATTCTGCGTGCCTCGTTGATAGAGTGGGCAGTCTAACAAACAGAATGTGGCTAATCGATACTGGAACTTGACACTGCTCACAGAGAGGAACAGGGAGGCCATCTCATGAGATACACATAGTAAGACGAGTTGGCCAATGCGAAGGCGGAGAGAGTGGTCTCCTCCAACCTCCGCACTGATGACAAGAAGAGGAACAGAAACCTAATGCTCGGTTTAATAGAAAGTATTTTGTTACCGACAGAGTTGACCAACGTTGTTGCCAACGGGTGCGAAGGTGGGTAGCTATTGCAGCAAAATATCAGAAAGGAACACCCTCGGTAGGAAAAATGGTAGGTCATATACATGCTTGACCTCGTGCGCAGCAGTGTCTGCCTGTTCATATGCCTGTACGTCGACATGACACAGGGACCCAACAAAAAACAATATCTTTATGTTTGGTAGAGATACGGCGTAGCACAGTTCGGATACGGAGAACTAGGGGATGAGATGTATCAAATTTTCGTATAGCCAGTAGAGCAATAAGGAGTCTGAACTACTACAAATGATGACACAGGCATAGATGCGATGACGAATAATGCTGCAAGAATGGCATACAGTTTTCAGCAGTAAAAATGCTAGCTGAATATCAGTATATGCCCTCCGTATACTCGTCCGACAAACACTGTGCTGCGAATCCAGACGCCGTCTGAAGAACTTTAGAGCCAATCGTGTACACAAGCGGTGGCATAGAATGAGAGTGGAAGTGAATCAAGAAAAAAGAGCGGAAGACCACCGTAGGCAGTTGAGCTTTCCGAGCAAAGGAGTGAGAAAGAACAGACCCGAACAGCTGGAACTTCCAGGGGGTAGGGAAAAGTGAGATGCCTACATGAACATATAAAGGTGGTAACTGAAGGAAGACAAGATTGAAAGGAGGCGAAGAAAAAGGCGGAGCAAACAGGGGCGGCGAACGAATAAAGAAATGTCTACTAATATCGGGACCATTCTATAAAATGGAAGATTGTGTAGATCGTGAGAGCGTACATATAACTAAGGCAATGGGCATCACGGCATCAGACAAGATGAACATTTGCTTCCTGTATAAGAGCTCTCAACAGAAGAGCGAAAATCTACCAAGACAAACGTATAGCCTGGTGATGGATAGAGTTAAGCTAGAGAGAGTATCAGAGAGGCGCGAATAAATCTGGTCACCATAAATCGAGTTCGATAAAACGAGGCAGAATGTGAGGCGAAACAGAGTTCGGACGATCGCTCCCCAGGAAAAGATGAGCAAGGGTTTAAGAAGGTTTTACCGGCTGTGACAAGTTGCCTTCAGAGAGGTATGTGAGGTTTCCAGTTAACCGACGGTCAAAGAGAAGGCCTAGAAACCTAACTGCATCACGTTCGGGGATACGGGAGCCATAGAGATACAAAAGATGATCGGAGGATAACAGAGCGTCTAGGTTGAAAGTAATTTGTGAGTTTTTGTACTTGAAATTAAACGGTCCATGTGTGGGTGCCCAAGTGGAAACACGGTCGACCGCATGCCTGAGAGAAACTGCAATAAGGTGACAGTTCAGCGCCTGCACAAAAAGCAATAGCGAAGTCATCAACATAGAGTGATGACCAAATAATGGTGGAAGAACAGAGGCCAATCATTTATAGCAAGGAGAAAAAGTGTTGTGCTAGAACACAATCCCTGAGGACACCTTCACTTGGACAAGTCCCGGGGAAAGAACATATTGACTCGAACACGGAAATGTCAGTCAGTTAAAAAAGTTCTTAAGGAAGATGGTAGATTTGCCCTGCGGAGGCAAGAAAGCGGGTGGGCCTGGTGCCAAATATTATACCTCCAAGTTTGTTCATATGCCTTCTCAAGGTCAAAAAATATATGGCAATAACTGAGTGAATTTTCGCAAAGGCATTACGAACAAACTATCCAAGCGTAGTAAGGGGTCCTATGTAGAACGACCCTTACGAAACATATTGTGACTAGCGGAGATACTGTTGTGAGTCTCTAAAAACGCACATTAAACGTCGATTTACGAGGCGTTCCATCACTTTGCAAAACTGCATCTTGTAAGAGCGATGGGGCGATAGTGGGAGCATCAAGTCCTGTAGTACCCGGTTTGCGGAAAGGGTGAACAATTGCAGATTTCCACAGCTGGTGAAGAACTCTTGTGCCAAAAAAGATTGAAGAGGTGAAGAGGCACTACAAGGCTTACCGAAGAAAATGTTGTAAACATACGAATTATGAATGCACAGGCCCGCTGCCGATGATCGGCAAGCCTGAGAGCGTTGCCGACCAGTGTTTCTTGACGTGTAAAAGGCACATTATACTGTTTCTTTCTCCGAGAGAAGAAAAGTCCAAGGGTAGTAACTCTCTGGCAGACTTTGAGGAAAAGAAACGGGGCATAGATGAGCCCTCTGGGAAATACGGCCAGATGAGTGCCAAGTCAATGGCAACGTCGAGAGGGTTTGCCTATATCAACACCATTGATCCCGTAAGAACAGGAGCCGGGTCAGGCGATTAATTACCAATCTCAATTTCCCCTCACTTTTTTTCCAGATGGCACTCATAGAAGAAGCAGAAGTGATTGGGAAACAAGTCTCGTCCAACAAGTGAGTTTAGCTTCACCGTATGACACCGGGCGAGCGATCGCACGCTTCTGCTTAAAATCAACCAGTCTCCTCCAGCGTTTTCTATTGTACCGGTACCTGCCCCATGCAGCACTTTTTTCAAAACGACTGCACGAGCACAAGCAGGAGACCACCAAGGCACGCACGTTCTGAGAATGCCTGCCTGAGGTGTGGAGGGGTATAGAATGAGAACTGCGTATAAAACTGATGATCCGAGAAGATGAGTAGGAGCTCATCAATGGAGGATGAAGAAGGAACCTCACTAAAAAGCATGAGGTGTGAGTAAAGGATCCCAATTTGCCCGATCAAATTGCCAGCGAGGCTACGGGAAGGAGGTGAATAGGAAGGAGAAGTAGAATGATCGGAAAATGGATCGCTGTCATGTAAGTCTGGTATAACAGACCCCAAGGTGAAGTCCTAGTGCTGTGAGGAAAGAGCAGACTGAATTCGATGCAAGAGAGAGTATGAAGTACGAGGATCAAAATGGGTGGGAGTACCCGTAATTTTAAACATGGAGGGGGTGAGAGGCAAGCGAAAAAGCCTCACAACTGAAGCCACGTTAGTCACAATGAGACCCCCCCCAGAGGAAATGGTGGGCTAAAATCGCCAGTAACAGAAGTGGTGGTGGTAAGGATGAACAAGAAAAGGCAAAGTCTGGGATAGAAATGCTCTAGAAGGAGAGAGATATAAAGAACATAATTGTAAAGCCACTATATTCAAGTGGATACGGGCTGGCAGTGTAATGCAGCTGAGGTATGGACAAATAGTTGAACAGTACGAAATATCATTGCGTAGAAAGAAGGGCACTTTCATTAAAGTCCCATCGGGGGGGGGGGGGGGGGGGTGAGAAAGGATCCGAAGAAAACAATAAATATAGCCTGAGATAGGTGGAATACAGCGAGTGTAATTTGGTTCTTGTAAGACAAGCACCAACAGGGGAAAACCTGGAAAGCAACATCTAAGCTCACCCCGATTACCCCTGAGGCCGAGATTATTCCACTGTAGAATAGGCCCATGATTGCGATGATGAAAATATCATGATCTGTAGGTAAAGGCACTACGGACTAGAGGGGTTAGAAAATGTCAACGTGTGGTGGCATTGGAAGATGTTCAAGTAGCGAAGGAACGGAGCGTTGCGAAGAATGGGGTTGGAAGATGGAGGAGAGGTAAGAGAAGGAACCTGAAGTGAATCCAGTGTCCATTGAGGTTTAGTCTCTGCAATATAATCTGAAATGCTTCAAGTGTTTCTGAATTCAAGATGTAGGAAACATATTGGAGATAGGAGAGGAGGGGAGTAAGATTGGGACAGTAATGGACTGTACCAAAGTAGAGGGTGAGGTAACAGTTGTAAGGGACTGGAGATGAAGTGGGGGGGGGACAGAAGAGGTTAGAAACCTGGTAGGTGACAGAAGGGGAGAAACTTGGGAGGGGACGGGGGGTGGAAGCATAGAACGAGGAGAGGGAGGAATCTCCACCACTTGTAATAGAAGCAGAGAGAGGGGAAGAACTTAGGTACAAGACAGGAAAGGTAACGTGTGGAGGTGGAAGAAAGGAAGGAAAGGGGCAAAGAAGGATTTGAGCATGTGGATTTTTTGGACTTCTGAGTAGAGGGCGATTGGTATAATGTGTGTACAGAGGTCTTGTCGATACTTGGGCTTGAGAGGAAGGACGCGAAGATGTGAAGAACAGACGAGTTGTAGTCGGGAACGTCAGACCAAGGGACAGCAAAAGGATTAAAGCCGTAATGGCTATGGTAAGGGGTAACCAGAGGAGCTGCAGAAGAAGGGAACCCCAGAATGGGGGATGTTGGAAACAACGAGAATAAAAACACGGGTAGTCTCCCTTTGAGGCGGAGTAGATAACTGCCATGCATAAGGAGACCTTCCATCCTCTTTGAGCAACGGATTTCCACGTTCATTTAAGTAGACCTGGCAACGGCGTGAGTACAAGGGTGAGCTTCAATTACTATTAAGGCAAGATGTGGATCGCTTTTGTATTAGAATGGTTGTCGCACCACAGACTGGGCATTCGGCCATAGAATTCGCAATATTCGCTGGGTGACCAAAACTCGCCAGCAATTTCTACATTGTTGCGTGTAAGGTATCACCTTGTCGAACTGTAACCGATGTCCCGCTACATATACAGAGACTGGAGTTCTCGGCTGTCAAAGTTAAACGAGCCACATTGCAAGGTAACGTCTCCCTCCGCCGCCCCAGGGCAGAAGGACATAATGTCTACTTTGAGGCATTGGGATATCCCTGGATTTTCCAGCTGTTCAAAAATGTCATTGCAACATGACTGGAAATTCTGTATTGGACAATGGTATGGTGCAGAATGACAGTACCACTACAAGAAATTGAGAGAAAGATGTTTTCTCAATAGTAGAAAGGAGTATACGATATTCGAAATAGAGAAAGATCATGACTTGGGTATGCATTCTGGACAGTGACGATGCGCGTACGCGCTCTTGAGAGGCGTGAAATGAAATATCTCTGCCAATCATGACGCAGGAGCGCTTTGGGCAATACTATGGCAAAGGCAGGCAGAAGAAGAAGTTGGTCTTAAAAGTAAAGAATTAGTCCATATGTGTGGTCCGAACTGAGCGTGGAGAGGAGTGCTTGACGTGTCGGTCGTTTCCGAGTAAATGGGAAGGTAACCGACGGAGCATTCATCAGGAGATTGACGTTGCCGTTTAGGATTAGACCGGAGTTGGTCCGCATGAAATGGGTGGGCCGATTCGAAAATTGCCGTACCGTAAGAGGGAGAAGCCGAAGCCATAGTCAAAGGAGAGCGGAGTTCAAGACAAATCGAAGGAGTCAGTTCCGAAAGGCCCCCCCCGGGGTTTAAAAAATAAAAAATAATAAAAAAAAAACCTGAATCGGTTAGGAACAGCACCACAAGAGGTACAGGGGCATCAAGGAGTGTCCCGAAGAGTGTCTAAACACAAGGCAGGGACCAAATGGGGTGCGGTATCAAGAAGGGGCCCGGGGGTAGTGGTTTTCATGGCCTATGGCTGCCATGGATTAGTTACTCCCTTTGCTTTTTGTTTTTAAGAAAAAAAAGAAAAGAAGAAAAAGAAAATAAAACAAAAAAAAGAATAAAAAAAGGGGGAGCGGGGGAGGTAATAGTTCCCAGAGGAATGAAAGGGCCGGAACTCTCCCCCGCCCCAAGAGGACTCGACAACCGCTAGTAGCGCAGATGCAGCAGGAACCCGTGCCTTACCACCTTCATGCCAGTAAACCAGCAATCCGGGATATCAACCTCACATCTGCCGAGCTAATCTGCCGCGCTACCTCGGTGGACAAAAGAGAGGGCGGCCGGATATCCGCCTCAAAGCATACCTCCTTCAGCCACCACCCCCGGGAATCCGAAAGGTGGCTCTCCAGAGATACAACCCGTCGCCCAAAAGCACCCAAAGCTACTCCGGATACCAGGAGAGGATCGGGACATCCCTAGCAATCCAGATTCCACGGCAAACTACGCCAACCCCGCCAAGAAACCTCAACGTAATGGATCGACCCGCGTGTCCTTGTCCCCTACCTAGGAACCTACACTCCTGTGGGAAAATCACGAAGGCTAAAAAGAGGAAAGGGAAAAATGGAGGGGTGAGGAGGAAGGAGAGGATGGAAAAAGGGGAGGATGGAGGATGGTATAGGGGAGGGGAGAATGGGGGGTAATTAGTTCGGTCTGAGGAAGAAACCGACAAGGCTAATTCCCTCAGAACAAGAGCCACTTCACCGCGCCAAGGAGCCCTCCCTTGAAGAGGAAGTTATGACCAAATATTGGTGGAATAACCGAGGCAATATCTTTTATAGCAAGGGAAGAAAAATGGGGGTGCTTAGTACACATCCCGGAGAGACACCTTCAGCATTTGGACGAAGTCCGGGGAAAGAACTTAATGACTCGAACAACGGAAATGTCTGTCAGTTAAAAAGTTCCTTAAGAAGGATGGTAGATTGCCTCGGAGGCCTAAGGAATGGGCCTGGGCCAAAATATTATACCTCCAAGTTGTGTCATATGCCTTCTCAAGGTCAAAAATATGGCAATAACTGAGTGATTTTCCGCAAAGGCATTACGAACATACGTATCAAGGGGTAGTAAGGGGTCCCATGGTAGAACGACCCTTACGAAAGCCATATTGACTAGCGGAGAGACTGTTGGTGTCTCTTTAAAAACCACATTAAACGTCGATTTTTCGAGACGTTCCATCACTTTGCAAACTCACTAGTAAGAGCGATGGGGCATAGTGGGAGGCATCATGTCCTGTAGTACCCGGTTTGAGGGAAAAGGGAGAACAATGGCAGATTTCCACAGCTGGGGAAGAACTTTCCCTTTGGCCCCAAAAAAGATTGAGAGGTGTAAGAGGACTACAAGGGGTGACAGATGTAAATGTTGTAACATACGAATATGAATGTCGTCAGGCCCCGTGCCCGATGATCGGCAAGCTGAGAGCGTTGCCTCCATTCTTGAAGTGTAAAAGGCACATTAACTGTTCTTCTCTGAGAGAAGAAAAGTCCAAGGGTACTAACTCTCTGGCAGATTTGAGGAAAGAAACGAGGGGCATAGATGGAGCCCTCGGGAAATACGGACCAGATGTGTGCCAAGTTCAAGGGCAACGTCGAAGGTTTCTACATCAAACCCGCGACCGTGAACGGAGCGGGTCAGGAGGTATTTCCACTCTTTCCCTCACTTTTTCAAGACTCCCTCATAAAGAAGAGAGGGGATGGGGGAAACAGTCTCCCAAAAAGTGCGTTTAGCTTCACGGATGCAGGGCGAGCGATCGCACGCTTTGCTTAAAATCAAAAGTCTTCAGCGGTTCTATTGACGGTCCTGCCCATGCAGCACGTTTAAAGTACTGCACGAGCACAAGAGGAGACCACCAAGGAGCACTTCTGAGAATGCCTCCCGGGTTTTGGGGGATAGAATGAAACTGCGGTAAAAAAAACTGACGTCGGGGAAGTTGTAGGAGCTCTCTGGAGGATGAAAAAGGGAACCTCATAAAAGCAGTGAGGTGTGAGTAAAAGATCCCAATTTGCCCAAACAAATTTCCCGCGAGGGCTCGGAAAGGTGGGGAAAGGGAAGGGGGAAGTAAGAATGATCGGAAAAAGATGTGTCATGTAAGTTGTAGAACAGACCAGGGAAGTCTAGTGCAGTGGGGAAGAGCAGACTGTAGATCGATAAAGAGAGTATAGTACAGGATCAAAATGGGTGGATACCCGTATTTAAAACATGGAGGGGGGAAGAGGCAAAAACCTCCAAATGGATGCCGTGGGGGCACAGAGACCCCCCCAGAGGAAAAGGGGGGGCATTAAAATCACCCCAAATAAAAGAAGTGGTGGTGGGAAAGGAGAAACAAGAAAGGCAAGTCTGGATAGAAAATGCCGAGAAGGGAGAGATATAAAGAACATATTGTAAACCACTTTTTCAAGTGGTAGGGCTGCAGTGTAAAACAGCGGGTATGGACAAATAGTTTCAGTACGGGAAAATCATTGCGTAGAAGAAGGGCACTTTCATTAAAGGTCCCATCGAGAAAGGATCCCAAGATACAAAAATTAAGCTGGGGTAGGTTTGGAAACCGCGAGTTAATTTTGGTTCTTTTAAAAAAAGCCCAACAGGGGAAAAACCCGGAAAGCAACATTGAAGCCACCCCCCTTACCCCCGAGGGCCCCGGGGTATTCCCCCGTAAATAGGCCATATTGGGGATAAAAAAATCCAGGAAATTTTAGGGAAAGGCACCACGGGCTGAGGGGTTAGAAAAGTCAAAAGTGTGGTGGCATTGGGAAAATTTCAAGTAGCGAAGGAACGGGGCGTTCGGAATGGGGGGTTTTAAAATGGGGGAGGGAAAAGAGAAGGAACAGGAAGTGGGAATTTTATGTTTTTGGGTTTAGTTTGAATATATTTGAAAAAGGTTCAATGTTTTTGAATTCAAAAAAGTATGGGAGACAATATTGGAGATAGAAAGGAAGGAGGGGTGGTAAAGATTGGAAGTTGGATGTAAAAAAAAAGGGGGGG
>NW_026507646.1:0-32221 GCF_026875155.1 Cherax quadricarinatus
GTTCCAAATACCAGAATCAGCACCGCTCCTAGGACAGATCCCTGTGGCACCCCGCTCGTTTGTGTGGGGTTTGTCTGTGTGTGGGGTTTTGTTTGCACGTACGTACTCACCGAGTTGCGTTACCTGAATGTCATAACTCCTGACTCTGTTTCTTAAAGAACAATCGCTGGTATTATAGGTTTATGGTGAATAGATTAAGTATCATATCTACTCTTAAAAAACTGTATAGGGTTTCCTCTACCCTTTTTCGAAAACGTAGCTCATTCTTTTTATTCACAAGATTGAGGGGCAATTATTAACATCCGTGTGGACTCACGAATTCGTAAAAAACACAACTCACTTATGTGAGTTCGACCCCACCCTTCCCGTGGTTTTAACAGTCCTGCGGGTCATACGAGGTTTTAGCTTCTATCTATCTGTGACTCATTTTAATCCCTTACTAAACCCTCGTATCTTGTACATCGTGATTATGACTCCCATGATCTTCCACTCTACTATGACCCGTCAGATTCTGTTCCTATTGTTTCTCTTCATTTTTCATTTCCCACAGCTCTGGAACTTATCTAGCTGTAGACCTCTAACCTTTCTTCAGCTTCCGAAAAATTCTTTAACGGGAATGGGTTCCTTGTTGGGGGTTGCACAATGTGATAAATTAGACATGTCTTATACAGTCTTCAATAATTCTTCAAGATGTTCCTGAAGGCATTTCTGGAATTCTCTTCTCTTGCTTATGTTGCCAGTGGTAAGGAGTTTATGTTAACAGCTGGTGATATGTGGGGTATTTTGTTCACTTCAAGATTTTTCTCCTTTCGCGCTCATTGTAATTTCTTACCTTTTATGCTGCACTCCGTCTCTGGGCTTCTCTTTTCCCCTTACCAATTTCATTCCCTTTTCTATTTATTTTGGGTTTCACTCCAATAGCCACTTGTTTGATCTTCAATGCAGCCATTCCAAGTATTTGTAGTCTTTATGTTATCAGTTTCATGTCATCGGCAAGAAAATGATACACGGGGATTTAATCCCACCTTTGACAGGTCCTTTACAAACGAAAAGAATGAGATTGTTTTTGTTAGTATGTTTTGCTGGCTTTAAATTTCCTCTTCACAACTTTTTTCCTACTAATATCCATCTTCCTTCCCACCTTTTCCTCTGTTTCTTTCCATCATCCTAGTCATTCATTTTTTTCACATTTTTTTCCCCCTCCCATTTATTTTCCTCTCACCAACGTATTTTTAGGTGCTTTTTCGTTCCATGTTCTATCTCTCATCATTTTCAAAACATCGACTCAACTTCGCCCAAGCCTCTCGCTTCCCCCCAAATTTCTCACTCTCTCAACTTCATCCCGCATATTCCCCTCCCTCTCTCTCATCTTCACTTTCCCTTATTTCCTCAAGCAACAAGCTTGTCGGCTTAAATATATTCTTTGTTTACATAACTGAGTCACAGAATAAAAAACACTAATTGCAAAAACTTCCCGCGAATTGTGGGGGGTGGTTGGGGTGGGGTGTCGGAGGAGGGGTGGAGAACAGAAAGGGACGAAAGACAGAGGAAAGAAAACGACCCCGGAGGAAGGCAACTGAAAAGAATGAAAGGACCTAGGGATGGACATCACATCTAATATTCCGCCTGAGTCACACACAGCTGACAAAGATACGAACAGTTAAGGAATCCGAGGAATTCAGTTCACTTTAGATGGCTTACGTTCGTCAATTTCAGCTGTAATACACAAAAAGGACAACAAATTTTAAAATGGATTTGCTTCAAGGCTACATGAAGAACGGGGATACGAAAAGTAGTTACTTAAGGCAAATAATACATCATTAATAGACCCAACAGAGACGTCGCGGCTGGAGTCAAGTCACGCATCACTAGAGTACCAGACATCAAAATTTAAACGGAACTTAATGACGCTGAAAAAAAATGGAATGTGGGCAGACAGTATTAGTCACTAAGAAACAGAAGGAACATAAATGAATGCAACGAGTTCAATTCCTGAAATATCTTAGTGATAAGGGAACTATACCCTAATACGACTTCAATAATAAGAATGAAGGGCCCGAAAAGGGACCGAGTTAGCCATGCCAGTGCAAAAGGTATGGTTCTTCAGATTCACACAACACACACACACACACACACACACACACACACACACACCGGGGTATTTAAAAAAACGTTTTTTTCCCCCTGCCATGTCCAGGCAGCATCACGCATAAATTTCCATCTCCCTAATACAACCAAAGCTAAACGTGTTACGTAAATTTACCTCGAGCACAGTACCTACCCAACTCCTTCCCCCCTTTTCCATCCCTCTCTCTCTCCCTCCCCCTCTCCTTCCCCCCTCTCTCTCTCTCTCCCTCCCTCTCTCTCTGTCTGTCTGTCTCCCTCTCTCTCTCTCTCTCTGTCTCCCTCCCTCTCTCTCTGTCTGTCTCTCTCTCTCCCTCCCTCCACCTCCCTCTCTCTCCCTCTCTCTCTCCTTCCCTCCATCTCTCCCTCCCTTCATCTCTCTCCCTCCTCCCACCCTCCCTCTCCCTCCTCCCTCTCCCTCCCTCTCTCCCTCCCTCCTCCCTCCCTCTCTCCCTCCCTCGCTCCCTCCCTCTCTCCCCTTTCTCCCTCCCTCTCTCCCTCCCTCTCCCTCCCTCTCTCTCCTCTCTCCCTCCCTCTCTCTCTGTGGAGAAATTTTCTCCAGGAGGGGGGTATCAGCCCCCTTCAGCCCCTTTAGCCCCTTTCAGCCCTGAGGGGCCCAGACCTCTCAGACGGGGCAAGCGTCTTGTTTACTGCTACAGTGAGTAATTATCACAGTGCCAGTACGAGTATGCGCCTTGTGGTCAAATCCGACCATGCTCTTGCCAGTCCAAGTGTTGCAGAGTGTATTTTATTATGAACAGTAAAATCTCTTTACTTTCCCTTCCCCCCCCCCCCCCTTTTTTACCCTTTTCCCCCCTTTAGCTCCTGCCTTCTTTCCCCTCTTCCCTTTCCCCCTTCATCCCTCCCCCTTTAGCAGGACAATTAAGGAAATCCTGCTCCCACTTCGTTACCATAGTTAAAGATTGTGGAATTGTTGCTATGTTAAGACAGCATGAATCAAACTTCTGCTTGTGCTTCATCGAGGAAGTGGCAAGAAGCAAAAGTACTAGGTCAGCTTTTTTTTGTGCCAAGGGGCGTGTCGGCATGGGGCGTGTGGGGCGTCTTCAGATTACTTTTACTCTATGAGAGTGACCCACCACCCACTGACGCCAGGATACACAACAAAGAACGATCTGTGCGTTAGATGTGAGCAAAAGTGTCTTCATAAACACAATAACACTTAGGAGAAGTGTGATCAGCTTCTACAGTCGATAAACATTGTGAACCAATAAAGACAAATCTTGTGGAAACCATAGTGAACCAGTGTGCGTTTTATAGACAATGGAAGACGTGGACATCCAGGACACTTCAGCTTCTATCAAGTCACCGATATCTGGCGATAGGTGTGATGACACCATAGCTAGTTACTAGAGGCAAGGTATGTTCCCGAAATTTCTTTGTTAGTAACGGGGGACTGGCGCAGTTCTTGAGTCTCATGGGAGTTTGTAATCAACCTATAGGTCGGCAGTATGGTGTGGACTTTTGAGTCCAAACTAAGTATGTATTTTGTCAGCCATCACGTGAATGAAATATGCATGAATTACACCCCCTAGGGGTAATTTATAATCTTACAAAATTATAATTCTTGACAGCCGTTCGTGAGATGGTTTCCGACAGCTCTAGAACCTCGTCTGCAGGGGCGGCTGTGCAGGCGATGAGTTGTCTTTAAGTTAATTTTTCACTGTTTAAGCTTAGCTGGTGTTGTCATTTCTCCACATAATTGGTCGATGCTCGGAACCGGAATAAGACCACACTGTGGTCCAATATGTTGTATACAGTGTACAAAAAACTATGAGCCAAGATCCTTCCGAAAAAAAAGCTGTAAAACTAGTGTTTTGCAATATTATAACCAGTATAAATGAGTCCCTCCAGACTCAATCACAGAGATGGGCAGCCAAAAGAAAACGGGCGCTCACCCAGCGGTCTCACCAAAGAAAACGGGAGCTGGGGTGTGACTCACACAACAAGGAAAACAGGGGGGGTTGGACTCCAACACTGCTCCAATCTCGAAAATCGCTTCCCTGCTGACTTCGACAACAACTACACAAGTGATGTTTAGTTTGTCTTGTGTATATAACAGTGTTTATATGTTTATAGACAAGGAAAAATTAAGAGGTCATGATTGTGTTTAAAGTTTGTTTCTTCTAGATTACCTGTTTATTAAGGAAACGATATATGGTCTAAGCTTTCAATATATATTAACAGTGTACATTTATATATGTGTAAGTAATATTCACGTTGTGATTTCAGTTATACAGTGGACATTATAGTGTATAGTATAATGAATGAAGTGTTATAACATCGTTATTTACGATTAAATCATCGTTGTCAGGCTGACACAGCAAAAACTCAGCATAATAAAACACCAGCTACATGTACTGTGTACCTTCATGGTCATTGGACCCTGAGGTTAAGCTTAGTAGGTAAGAGTATTGTCTTGACTCGATTATTGCTGCCTTATGTCATAACAAAAAACTCAGCTGTTATAGCCGTACAGTTGTTATTTTTTAAACACACTAAGTGTGGTCGCTAGAATTTTCAAATATACCATTAAAATGGGGGACTTGTTTGAAAAACTCAGTTTCAGTCTTTACAGACTAAAGATTACACAATTAGAAATTTTAATTTCAGTCTGTATAGGGATTAATCAAGATACAAACATTGATTTTGTTGATCTTGAGGTCACAATTAGAATTATTTACACAACGTCTGGAATTAATTAATTCAGACATACACATTATGAAAATAAATTTCTTAAATCAGATCCGCTGAGGATGGATAATTAAAATGTTTTGGAACTTTAGTAAATCAACAATTAAGGTGGACAGGGGAAGTACGGCTATCTGCGCAAACAAAACTCTGTCACAGAGACCTACTGTAACAAGCCACCCAAAATTGTTTTTCAGACGTCAGGCATTTAAGAATCACTTTAGGACAATTTAGTCTCTAGTTCTCTAGGTGCTAAATATGACCTAAGACAGGTGATGGTTTATCTGTGGTTTATTGTACAAGATAAGTTGTCTCCACAAATAATTGAACGATTAAATATTATGTTCAATTAAAAGCTATGTCACTTGTGAGGAAATTAGTAATGGTTTTACAAACAATAGTTTTCAGCATGCAAGCATCAACGAGACAAGATGGAAAAATCCACAAATCGTGGATACAACCTTCTATCAGTATAAAAAGCGTATACTACTCCACTAAACCACTAATGGGAAATCCCATATAGGCATTTATTCAAGCTGTGATAATACCAACAGACAGTTAAACAAAACTGTCGCACATAAACGTACTCCAAAATGTGTACTTTGTGATGGAAAAACACTGTTGGTCACAGTTATGTATTCAATACAACTTCCCAAAATATGGAGGCGCGTAAAAACGTGTTCACAGCTGAAAAGGTGCATCAAAGTGTTTGGTGAAACACAAGGGGAGGTAAATGCTCATGAAGAGTGTCGTTTAATGCATAGGGTATGCATCATACAGCCATTATGCCAAAATACTTTCGACTGACAGCAGAAGACTTCCACAGCATCAGAAGTCAACAAGCAAACTGCTTAAATGTGGAGAGATAGTTTAAAGCAACTGCTCTCCCGATAGCTCGAGTGGAGTTATCTAATTAATTACACAAAACCAATGTGCAAACACTATTTGATCAAGGCTCACAAACGGTCCTTTATAAGAGATAACAGTGTTTGCCGAAAACTGAATAAACAAACCTATGCCAAAATACAGTTAGATTATAGCTGTTTTTTTTTCCCACATTTTGGTAAACAGACATATGACCTAGCCCAGAATCACTGTTGGTTAGAAACAGAAAAGAAAAAGACAGTAGAAGCTGTGGTGTTAGTGATGATTAGCCTAAGTCTGTGCAGATCCAGGGATTAAAAAGAGAAACAGTTTGCCTGCAATGAAAGCAGCTAAGATCAAAGTTAGCCTGTCCTGACATACAGAAGGACACATTAGTCCAATTGTTTAATCATGGGAAGGTGATTATTATCACTGTTTTGTGCAAAATTTGTAAGTAAACATGAGGTTCACTTGTGAAAACAGCAAGGAGGCCACATGATATGTGGTCCCATTCCCTCTCAAGTGGGAAAGAAGAAGCTGATATGGATTCAGTGGAAAATGTACTAGTACGAGAAAACCGCTGATTCATGTACACGTGCATAAATTATCATTCACTGGAAGAAATGAAATGAACCAGTTGATAAGTTGTGGGATTAGATGCGATAGGTAGATGTAATACCTAAGCCACAAGAGTCTTCAGAACTTATATCCAATATTTGGACACGTCAAATATAAAGATGGACAGTATGGGTTAGGTTACCATGGGGGAAATTAAATACAACCACATATACGTAGCAAATTATCGCCTGGCTTTTCGGACAGATGAAAAGCACAAATTACTGTGCTTCAGGTGAATCCAGAGCTCACTGACTGTTAATGATAAATATCATACAAGAACAGTTGGACAACAAATTCATTGGAGGAAATAGTCGAAGATAAGTTGAAGACAGATGCTCATTATCTTCCCGCACCATGGAGTCAGAAAAGATTCTGAAACCACTCCCATACGTGTTGTTGTATCATAATTGCATCGCACGTGCAAATAAAGATGTAGCAAGTTCTTAATGACTGTCTGATGGACCGGGACCCTCACTAACTGAGAGCGTGGAGACGTGCTTATGAATTCGCACGAAACCCATATGCCTACACGGCATGATATTTCAATGCTTTCTTAAGAGTAGGACTACAAGAAATAGTAGAGATTATACTCGATTTCTTGTGGCCTGAAAATCCACATGATCCTCTCAATGTCTGTGAAAAACTTTCGTTTTTTCCAAATCAGTATTATTTGGTGCATCATCCTCTCCATTCTTACTTGAGCTACTCTAAATACACATTTGAAGAAATCTGAAGTCCTTCAAGAAATCTTTAAAAGAAAGTTCTATGTGGACAATCTCAAGGTTGCGTGAAATAAAGAGGAGGATTGAAAATCCTTATTCAGAGAAGCTAACAGGAGATGAGGAAGCAAATATGCCTCTAGGATGTGGATACTAATTCAAAGCAGTTAAGGGAACGTATCAAAGAAGATTTCCCTGAAGCGGAAATTCCTGATTGCAACCAATATGCTGGGAACTTAATTGGAAACAACGGACTGGATACTTTGAGTCTCAAAAGGATATTAAACAATATAATCATGCAGTAACCTCACTAAACGTAGTACGTTTACTGTAAGAGGTATCAAAATGTTTTGATCCTCTAGGACTCGTCTCACCAATACCATATAAAGGGTAGAATGATTATTGCATGACGCATGGAAGCTCCAAATTGGTTGGGTGAAAAATTGCTCTAGAAATGAGTCAAGATGGGATGAAAATATCCAGGGAGTTTTAAGCAATTCATCAAAATTAAGTTCCCAGACAAATAGGTCAAGAGGGAAACATAGTACCCATTTACATGTGGTCATGTGATTGCGAAACCAGGGGGTATGGCGCTTGTGCTTACATGAGTAATGCTTGAAGGAAGTACACTAATTACTTCAAAGGCCAGGGTTAGCAACCCTTGAAGGTCAGAACAGTACCACAATTGGAACTGACAGCACTAGGTAGGTACAAAATTAGCTGTAACTGTCTATCTCAAACAAGGTACTTGATCATTCTCACTATTGAAAAAACCGTGATCTGGAGGGATAATGAAGCAGTTCTCCAGGTGGTTTAAGAAATAATAAGAGTAAGTTGGTCTATGTACAGAAACAGAGTAGCAGAAATAAAATGAGATGCAGAGAGATTATCACTTTCTTCAGTCTCTTACCCAGAGAATCCAGTGACATGTTTGTCACGTGGTGTCCCACTTAAGAAATTTGTGGATAATAAATTATGGCTTCCACGGACCGAACTGGCTTCAAATGAAAATAACTGGCTCGGCAAAAGCTCACATTATGCCAGAATGAAACAGTCTGCTTGAACACAGCAGGAATAAGTTGTGTAAATACTGCAGAACAACAGAAAATAGTCATTGTGGATCTAAATACTCATCTTTGGGTAAACTCTTATGAGTTAAGCTCTTGCTTTAAATTCATTAATATGAAATAAAACCTGATTTGATGTCTTGTGAACCCAGTAAATACTGGGTGAAACTAATACAGAAGATGTTTTGCTCTACAGAATATAATTTCTGGGAAGACACAAGATAAATCCCCACAGAAATGTCATGATTAATTCTTTAGGAATTTATCTCGACTCAGAAAAGATTATAAATTGTCGAGGAAGAATTCATAATTCGTCACTACCTAAAGAAGCCATTCATCCAAATTGATCCCCAAGAATCATTGGCTAACAAAACTGATTGTGCAAAACGCCACAGTAAACGTCGTTACATGGTGGGGTAGATGACACATGTCATATACGTCAATCCTAACTGGATAACCTAAGGTCGACAAAGTGTGGAAAAAGCAAATAAAAGGGGACTGTTATTATTGTCGTCACTAGATATGCGAGATGTCAGTATCCAGGTTCCACCTCCATTCCCTCTGAAAGAGTTTGTCATATCTCCATTTGGGGGTGAACAGGTGTTAAATTACGCTGGACCAAATAATTTAAACAAAACAGTTGACAAAGTGCCCATCAAGGGGTACATCTGTTTGTTCACTTGTGCTACGAACTAGTTCAGGAATCTAGAGTAGCCACTGACATGTCCTGCTGAAACCTTTATCAACTTATTCAGAAGGTTTGCAGCCCAGGAAGGGATGTCCGATGATTGATTTCAGTTATGCAAACGAACTTTGTTGCTGGTGCTGCTTATATAAGCAAAGATCTTTGATCACAGGAAGTACATACAGATGCTGAATCAACGCAGTGTTCGTTGGAGATACATTCCTCCTAAATCTCCATGGACACGGCGGGGGATTTTATGAATGAATGCTCGGCATTGTGAAACGTTGTTTAAGGCAAGACTCTTCATAGTCAGAGAAAAATTCCGTTACAGTTGCTTGTGACTGAAATAGGAAAAACAGAAGTCAACAAAGACTATAACTTATGTTACGATGATCTGACAATTTAGGAAAGGGTTAAGTCCATTCATTTACTCATGGCAGAAGGCTCGAACCTGTTCTCCCATGCCTGTATTAAAGAAATCATAGAGGATCCTACTTATTTCTAACCCTGAGCAACTATCTGACGTAAATTCAAACTCTAATAAAGTGATTGAACGTTGGGAGAATAATTTGGACGGCGAGAGGCTATCTCACCTATTGAGAGAACCTTCGATGAGCTGGTTTTCCTGAAAATCATAAGTTCCTTAAGAACTGGTGGACATGACATAGTGATTATCGACAATGATGGTCGATGGTCCCAATGGCCATTGGAAAAAATTGTGACCATATATTCCTGATGCAACTGGAATCCACCAGGAAGTTGATGTTTTAAGCAAAGGTTTGTAGTGAATAAGCGGACAATAAATAATACTAGTGCGTTTAGAATTACACAGTGTTGAAAACAAAATTAGTTGATTCTCCAGAAAACACACAGATAAAAGCAGTTCAGGAAAGACAAGCAGCAGTGGTGGCGAGTGAGAAAAACAAATAAATGTTAAGTGATGAATAGTTCACCTGCAGCAACTCCGCCCGCCCCCCAGTGTGAGAAATTTTCTCCAGGAGGGGGTTATCAGCCCCCTTCAGCCCCTTTCAGCCCTGAGGGGCCCCAGGGACCTCTCAGAAGGCAAGCAGTCTTGTTTACTGCTACAGTGAGTAATTGATCACTGAGGCCGTACGAGTATGCGACTGTGGTCAACCGACATTGCTCTTGCAGTCCAGTGTTGCAGAGTTGTATTTTAATTAGGACAGTACATCTCTTACTTTAGCAGGACAATTAAGGAAATTCCTGCTCCCACTTCGTTACCATAAGTAAAGTAGAGGACATTGTTGTTCTTATGCTTAAGACAGCAAGAATCAAACCTTCTGCTTTGCTTCATCGAAGAAGTGGCACAAGGAAGCAAAAGTACTAGGTCAGCTTTTTTTTTGTGCAAGGGCAGTGACGGCATTGGGGCCGCGTGGCGTCTTCAGATTTACTTTTGTCTCTACTGAGAGTAACACTGACGCCTAGGATAACCAAACAAAGAACGATCTGTGCGTTAGTGGAACAAATGTGTCTCATAAAACCAATATAACACTTAATTAGAGTGTGATCAGCTTTCTACAGTGCTAACATTGTGAACAATACAGGGAAAAATCTTGTGGAACAGTGTACAGTGTGCGTTTTCTAGACAATGGAAGACGTGGACATCAAGGACACTTTCAGCTTCTAACAAGTCACGATATCTGTCGAAGGTGTGAAGAACACCATGCTCACGTACAAGGCAAGGTTTGTTACGATTTCTTGTAGTACGGGGGACTGCGCAGTTCTTGAGTCGCAAGGAGTTTGTAATCAACCTATTGGTCGGCAGTAAGGTGTGGACTTGAGTCCAAACAAGTATTATTTGTCAGCCATTCAGTGAATGAAATATGCTGACATAACACCCCCCTAGAAAATAACACAAACCACAACAGGTAATTTATAATCTTACAATTATAATTCTTGACAGCCCGTTGTGAGATGGTTTTTCGACAGCTTCTAGACCTCGTCGGCAGGGGCGGCTGTGCAGGCCGATGAGTTGTCTTTAAGTTAAGTTTTCACTGTTTAGCTTAGCTGGTATTGCCATTTTCTCAACACTCTCCTCCTCTCTCCCTCCCCTCCCTCACTCCTCCCCTCCCCTCTCTCTTTTTCCCTCCCTCTCTCTCTCCTTCCCTCCCTCTCTCCTTCCCTCCCTCTCTCTCTCCTTTCCTCCCTCTCTCTCTCCTTTCCTCCCTCTCTCCTTTCCTCCCTCTCTCTCTCCCTCCCTCTCTCCCTCCCTCTCTCTCTCTCTCTCTCCCTCCCTCTCTCTCTCTCTCTCTCCCTCAGTCCGTCCCCTTTTCACCCTCTTTTCGGAAAGCCAGGAAGATAACCATAAAATATATATTACATTTTTTTAAATTTTACCCAATAACCGGTTCTCCTTAAGTACCCTCCAGTACCAAATAGCCATCTATCCTCTAATACCCCTATCTCCAGCACTCCCTTTCTAGCCCTTTGGTACCCCTTCATTACATCTAGTATTCTGTAATTACCTCACAGGCCCCTTAACTGTTCTTCAGTTCATTTTAAATATCTTCCATAATACTTTAACTACGAACTTTAACTTTTAACCACAGTCCGGTACCACTTGGCTACTCTCCTGGACCCCTTAAATATCATCCAAAATGTATGCAGCAGTTGGGTGTCTTTACTGACAAAACTTTTCCCTGCTCTGCACGCTTCTGAGATAACACTGAGATTACTAAAATATTGATACAGTTGAAGGAATGATCACTGTCTTTGCTTCACTGCTTTGCTGTCTCTAATACTTAGACGATCAGTATTCGAAATGAAACAAACAGGCAGCCACTAAACGTTCCGACAGTTATGATAATCTGATTGTCGGACTGAATTGAGTTCGCAATTGTCCTTTTACCTTTGTAGTGGATACGCACAAAATGATGGTAGCAAGTGTTCATTGAGCTGAATGTACAGATTGTCCAGCTATTTTTTTGAATGGTGAAGCTCAACAAACATTAGCATCCCTGAATTTTTTAATTCCTAGCATTTTCGCATGAGCCTAGGCACTCTTTCGATTTGCGGAAAACATGGATTAATCATAAAAGACTGAAGTAATGAGTGGATCGTGTCAACCGTATTCCACTGTAGCTTTGGCCCTCTGTAGAACTTATGACAAGATAATGAAGTGAACGTATATGGAATGATGGAGAAGGGGAAGGGGGGGGGAGATGTGCCAGTAGGGCTCCCAATATAAAATGTAATGCAAGGTCATGAGCGATATTTTTCTGCCACAGCGATTTGGCTTAGTTATTTTATATTGAAGCTCTAAATCGTGTGGGTATACAGAGCAATGCACAATAAGTAATGAAGGGAGATGGAAACAACTTGGGCCACGAATAAACAAATATTTCAAAATAAAATTCTGGAAAAATACTTTTTTTTATATCTTTTAATTCTGTTACGATTTTTTTAACCATATTATGCGACAATTTTTACTTTTTAATAACACTCAATAATTAAAATACTATGATAATTGTAACTTGGTGTATGAATGTCAAATTCAAATTCTAGAATTGAAGATGGACGACCCAAGATGTACAAGAAGAAGAACAATTCCACATGGTGGCCAAAATTCTCCTTAAAATATTTTATTTTTTGCCTTTTTTTTCGGAAATATTTTTTATCCACCTTTAAAATCTTTAATCCTTTCTAGATCAGGAAATTTATTCCTCTCTAGATCAGAAAGATTTTTGCACACAATATTCTTATGTTTTCTAAAGAAACCAATTGCCAGCGTTTCTACTTTCGCATTTCTTTTTAAATTTAGATTCTTTGTATTTTTTTTCCTAAATCTCATTTTTAAAAAGCTAAAATGATGCATTTTGTTCAAAGTATTTGTATGAAAATTCATTCAGCTTGCTTATTTTGAGTGGTTCAGTTTCTGATTTACTCGAAAAAAAGTTGCCACAAAAAAAAAAAAAAAAAAAAAAATTGGCCAATCTTCTGAACTTACTCAGTAGTAACTGATGTCACATTAGTATTCGATAAAAATCAGATTTCTAGTCTGCCTATTAACGAAAGGATATGACATATCTAACTACCCGAAAGTTTCATTAATCCACTAATAGAAAAACAGAAAACTTTCGTCGACAGGACTAACTTCATAGAAAACGGAGTGTCTTTTAGAAGTGTGCCAGGCAAGCATGTTCTCAGGACAATAACTTCATTTTTCTAACATGTCTGGGGACTATCAATTTTTTTGCCCGGCTAGTTGACGTTCGGAGTTGAGACCTCAAGCAAACAGCACTTTCAATTGTTGTCATACAACACGTAATGGGTGCTGTTGTGGCAAGATTTGCTTCCGTCATACCACGTTTTGGGACGGAGTGGAACAAGTTGCCTCTCGCATATACATCAGCAAGTAAACCACGGTGTCGACATTTGCTCTATAAGCGGTAGGAGAACTGGCGTTCGTGAGAGACTTTGATGGCATTACGACTGGCATTTCCCCTCAGTGTGGGCCATAACTTAACAGTCCCAACTGTTGACTTCTGGACATGTGGGGGAGGGGAGCTTACACGCGTTGTTGAAGGAATATTCGGATTATTTCCTTTGGAGTACTAATAAATTCTAGGACAACCAAGCAAGCCGTGGTTATTTTCACTTTACCATATGTTTTTCTTCAAAGATGCGACCCCACAACTCTATTAAACCCATAGGTATCTATGCGAAGGTGAAGGGGGGGGGCAGAGCCTGGAGGAATATGGAGAGTTGAGCATGTCACACACAGCTCAAGAACTTAATCTTCACCCTTTCGGTTTACATGTTGATACACACAACAACTGAGCTACAGAAATGGTTCAGTTTCTGAGAACCCCGGCAAGAAGGGAATCTCGTGGAGAAACATGGCGATCACATGAACATTGGGTCTTCAAGGAAATTTTAATAAATTTTTTATATACAAATGTTTAATTCTGCGCAAACAGTTTAATCTAGCATCTTTACCCAAGTTTTGATAAAGTAGGCAGCATAATGGCAAGGTAAAAAACCGTTTTCCAAGGGGGAAGAGGATTATCATCAGACAAGGTTATTGTAGCCTAGCTAGGACATATTTCTCTCGAACCTAATTTCAGCTGCATTGATTTTGCCCAGGATATAATCTTTGGTATTATATAGCTAGAGTACTTTGCCTTATATTTATAAAGGGACTAACAGATGGGTATTCAAATATGAGGACTGGCGAACTTTGCTAAGAGTTCACACGAGCCCACTAACAAATAATCACTGTCTGTCTCCCTTGTACAAAACTTGTGACCTGCTTCCAGAATTGGTAGGGCAGGATAGTAAAGTGCACGACTTGTAGCGAGAGAAATCTGTTGATTGAAACGAGTTATTGATAAAATGGAGGATATGGTAACAAAAAAAGGCACAATACCGTGACTGGAACGATACACAAATAACCAGCACATAAAGAGAGAAGCTTGCGACGACGTTTCGGTCGACTTTCGGACCATTGGCTTTGTTCAATGGCTCCAAGTCGACCGAAACGTCGTCTTAAGCTTCTCTCTTTTATAGTGCGGGTTATTTATGAGGATATGGTATAACGCTCTCTAAAACTTGTACCTTGCTCTAATGCATTTCAAGACGGTTGAAGTTTATGTGTGTGCCTGGAACGTTACTGATTTATCTGTATTGATGATCTACAAGGCTTCCTCGAAAAAGAAAATGGTACCACTGTGCACTCTACATTTAAATTCTTTGAAGTGTTTACCCCTCAAGGGAAGGTTTCCTTGATGTGGTGTGGGGCTCTTGATATAGGAATTGGATCTATGCTCCAGTTTCCCCGAATTAAGCTTGAATGCCTTCCACATCCCCCACCCCAGGCGCTGTATAATCCTCCGGGTTTAGCGCTTCCCCTTGGTTATCATAATAATTAATAATAATTTGAAGTGTTTACCTCGTCTCAAAGTGACTTTGTGCCATGTATTAAGAAGGGATTTTAATTTTACGCATAGCTACACAAGCTTTATCTCGTACTTTTGCAATCGTGTTATTAGTGAATGTAACTCATCTTTTAAGGATATGTGACCATTAGCTAAACTTCGGCTCGGCCATAGGAATGAGTGAGAAAGGCTGGGTGCAAGTTATACCTACTAGTGGGCTCCCTACCTGGGCCTTACTGTGTGCTCCTTATTATGTTCTACCGTATATTCCATGAATGTATACCATTCTCAGTAACCGAGAATACAGAAGGAACAGATCTTATTTAAATATGAAATTCTAGCAATTTGGGTGGGCATTTCATCAAACTCCAGACTATCTTGCAATTTTATAATACTATACAGGAGGCCATCATTCACAACTCCCCAGGGTGACATAACATCCGCACTTACAAATCGGGGCACTATTAAAGCAACAAAAATTTTGCAATTTCCAGTCTGCAGAATGTAACCATTGTGCTATTGTTTTCCTATACAAACCAAATGAAAACTCGGAAAGCAAACTCGCTTGTGAACCGAGATATCTTGTATTTCACGGCCTTGATGCAAGAAGCATTTCTATCCGCTATTGTTATAATAAAAAGTATACGCGTGTCGAGTCGTAGAGATTACACAACTATTTTACTTCGTATCTACATATATACCCGGAAATTAGTTGTGCTTAATGTGGGGATTTGAGCATTTCTTTTGACTAGAAGCCGCGTGATGAGTGGCCACTCCTGACACAGCCATTATCCAGGAGGGGCCTGGTAGTTCGAGGGTTGTGGACAAATTGGGAATAAAATATATTTCCTGGAATCTTTTCTATAAATCATTAATGCTTGCATATATATGAACTATACCGTCCATTATGGTGCTAGGAAATATTGCTGATGCACCACACACACACATAAATATATATATATTTATATATATATTATATATATATATTATATATATAATCTTTAAATGTACATATATATATATATATATATATATAATATATGCGCATTAAGATACAGTAAACAGTTGATTCCGAATATGCAAAACAACCTCTCTGAAAGATTAGAGAAATTACAAGCGCTTTCGTGACTATTAAACATTATCAAGGAATGTTGGAATAGTCACGAAGCGCTTGAATTTCTCTATTCTTTCAGAGTGGTTGTTTTGCTTATTCTGAAATCACCTGTTTACTGTGATCTTATTGCATATATATTTATATATTATATATATATATATATATATAATATATTATATATACATAATACATAATGTCGTGCCGAATGGGCAGAAACCCCTTGCGATTTTGGCTTTAAAGCAACACTCATCTTGCCTATATGAGTGTAAATTTGTGTATGCATATTTCGCACATCATTCTGAAAAACCTAACGACAAAATATAATTTCACTGGTTTAGAACCCCCCCCCCCCCCCCCCCCCCCCCCCCACCCCCCCCCCCCCCCCCCATATTAATTATTTAAACGTAGTTAAATTATTGTTGGGTTCGGCTAAAAGAAATTGTTCTTGTTATAATAAGGTTAGGCAAGTTTTCTAAGTTTCTTTTGGTGCAAATTATAAAATTTTACATTATCATTAATAAAAAATATATCTTTAATAACGTATAAGAAATTTTTTTTTAGAAAGGACTTAATTTTAAACGAGTCTTACTAATTGACCAGTTTTACATATTCGGCACGACATATATATATACACGAGTATATATATATATAATATTATTGTACCCACGACGAAACGAGTGGTTATGATCAATAACAGCTTAGCCAAGGATTCGACCCAGGTTGTTTAGGGCCCGTCTCATGTAAGCGAAATCCACATGACGCTCTACCCAACAGGAACACCAAGTCCTACAAAAATCACGCACCCAGCAGAGCTTAGGCGTTTTACCGTGATCCGAGGACATACGGTGGTGAGTGTTGCCTTTGAAATAGTTTCATTCTCCTCCCCGTTTGGTGTACTAGCTTCAACATGCCTTATTTAACATTATCGTACCCACGAACTAGTGGTTATTGATCAATAAACAACACTGCTAGTCGCAGTGTTATTGATAGATACCACTCGTTCGTTGGGTTACAATAATATATGTGTGTGTGTGTGTGTGTGTGTGTGTGTGTGTGTGTGTGTGTGGTTGTGTGTGTGTGTGTTGTGTGTGTGTGATGTTGTGTGTGAGTGCGCGCGCGCGCCAGCTCAATTATGTAAATCTGAGATTAGAATCGGAAATAAAAGTATACCAAATTCTCACACTTGATGTTAGTGTTGGCAGTAACTAAAGTTCATATTGATAATCATCCCATACATAAACTATTAGAGCCCTGTGGTTTTACTTTTTTAATATGGGAGAAATAACAAGAAGGTCAAAGTTCAGTTACAAGTATTTTTATACCTTAATCTAAAAGGCAATCTGACCAGCCAGATTGCTTCAAAATAGTTAACATTATAATAGTTAATTTAGGCTTAAAATTTTTCAACAGTATTCATAATAAAAAAAGATCATAAAATCAAATTAATTTAATGAAAACACATGACAAGAGAACTCCGAAGAATGTGATTAATTTGATAAGTGACGGAGGTAAACACGAGCGGGTGTTTCTGACGCTACTTAAACAAAACACCAAAATTACAGAACTGCTTTTCGGTATGTTTCGCACTTTATAAGCCATGAGAAAGGCTTTGCACAAAGAATTTGTGTTCGTCATCATACTTCTTGCCCACTTAGTTGTTGAATGCATTATATTGCTATTAACAAAGTAAAATTGAAATAAAATGGGTTCTCCGTTGCAATAAATTGGGGCTCGAGGGTAAAACTGCAACGCTAACAATAGCCACAACAAAAACACAGCAAAAGCGGCGCCGATGAGAACGAGTCAAGCAAATGCTTATAATAATTTAAACACAGGAATAGTATTTACATCACGGCAACGAGCGCCTTGACAACGACGATAATAAAGACGGCTGATAACGACTTTGGGCACAGACGGAAGGGGACGCAGAAAGAAGAAAAAAATAGAATAGGAATAGCCAAGTGCGAGCATGGCAACAACCCGTGTGGACTCCAGGAGCAAGTGGAATCTTTCTGGCGACTTAAGTAACACTGCGTCCATTTTTTTTTTCCCCCAGCCATGGCAGACATGCTAAATAGCCATATAAGTCCAAGTTTATGATTTAAATCTTCAACAATTTTCTTGTTGATTCGCTGGTAGTATAATTCTTTTCTATTTTCCCATTACGAAAATATTTAGTTGCATTTCACGGTTTCCAAGGCTAGAGGATGAAACTAGTACAATGCCTTTTATTATTGTCTTTTTTTGGAGAATAGCGAAGTGACGATGAAGCTGGATGAAGTACATAGAAGGCTTTGAAAGAAAGAAGTGGCAGAAGGAAACTAACGTGACGATGTTTCGCTCTGCGTAAAGTTTTAGGCGGAAAAATATGAATTTTATGCAAGAATCTACTAAATCATGAGAATTATCAACTAATAATTGATAAAGCTCCAAACTGGAGGGTCAAGTCAACGCATATCTAGAGTACCAGGACATCCAACTTACTGGAAACTTAATGACGCTGAGAAAAAATGGACGATGTGGGCGCAGGCGTCTTAGTGCCACTAAGAAACAGAAGGACATAAATGAATGCAACGAGTATGAATTCCTGAAATATCTTTGTGATTAAGGGAACTATTCTAATACGACTTCAATAATAAGAATGAAGCCAGAAAAAGGCACCGAGTTAGCCATGCCAGTGCAAAAGGTTTGGTTCTTCAGATTCACACAACACCACACAACAGAAAAACACACACACACACACACTCAGGTGTATTAACAAAAGTTTTTTTCCCCCGCCATGTCAGGCAGCATCTGCATAAAATTTTCCATCTCCCTATACAACCAAAGCGAAACGGGTTAGATATTTACCTCGAGCACAGTTTACCTACCCAACTTCCTTCCCCTTCTCCATCCCCTCTCTCTCTCCCTCCCTCTTCTCTCTTCTCCCTCTCTCTCTTCTCCCTCCCTTCTCTCTGTCTGTCTGTCTCCCTCTCTCTCTCTCTCTCTGTCTCCTCCCTCTCCTCTCTGTCTGTCTCTCTCTCTCCCTCCCTCCACCTCCCTCTCTTCCCTCTCTCTCTCCTTCCCTCCATCTCTCCCTCCCCTTCCTTAATCTCTCTCCCCTCCTCCACCCTCCCTCTCCCTCCTCCTCTCCACTCCCTCTCTCCCTCCCTCTATCCCTCCCTCTCTCCCTCCCTCGCTCCCTCCCTCTCTCCCTTGCTCCCTCCCTCTCTCCCTCCCTCTCCCTCCCTCTCTCTCCTCTCTCCCTCCCTCTCTCTCTGTGGAGAAATTTTCTCCAGGAGGGGGGTATCAGTCCCCTTCAGCCCCTTCAGCCCCTTTCAGCCCTGAGGGGCCCAGACCTCTCAGACGGGGCAAGCGTCTTGTTTACTGCTACAGTGAGTAATTATCACAGTGCCAGTACGAGTATGCGCCTTGTGGTCAAATCCGACCATGCTCTTGCCAGTCCAAGTGTTGCAGAGTGTATTTTATTATGAACAGTAAAATCTCTTTACTTTCCCTTCCCCCCCCCCCCCCTTTTTTACCCTTTTCCCCCCTTTAGCTCCTGCCTTCTTTCCCCTCTTCCCTTTCCCCCTTCATCCCTCCCCCTTTAGCAGGACAATTAAGGAAATCCTGCTCCCACTTCGTTACCATAGTTAAAGATTGTGGAATTGTTGCTATGTTAAGACAGCATGAATCAAACTTCTGCTTGTGCTTCATCGAGGAAGTGGCAAGAAGCAAAAGTACTAGGTCAGCTTTTTTTTGTGCCAAGGGGCGTGTCGGCATGGGGCGTGTGGGGCGTCTTCAGATTACTTTTACTCTATGAGAGTGACCCACCACCCACTGACGCCAGGATACACAACAAAGAACGATCTGTGCGTTAGATGTGAGCAAAAGTGTCTTCATAAACACAATAACACTTAGGAGAAGTGTGATCAGCTTCTACAGTCGATAAACATTGTGAACCAATAAAGACAAATCTTGTGGAAACCATAGTGAACCAGTGTGCGTTTTATAGACAATGGAAGACGTGGACATCCAGGACACTTCAGCTTCTATCAAGTCACCGATATCTGGCGATAGGTGTGATGACACCATAGCTAGTTACTAGAGGCAAGGTATGTTCCCGAAATTTCTTTGTTAGTAACGGGGGACTGGCGCAGTTCTTGAGTCTCATGGGAGTTTGTAATCAACCTATAGGTCGGCAGTATGGTGTGGACTTTTGAGTCCAAACTAAGTATGTATTTTGTCAGCCATCACGTGAATGAAATATGCATGAATTACACCCCCTAGGGGTAATTTATAATCTTACAAAATTATAATTCTTGACAGCCGTTCGTGAGATGGTTTCCGACAGCTCTAGAACCTCGTCTGCAGGGGCGGCTGTGCAGGCGATGAGTTGTCTTTAAGTTAATTTTTCACTGTTTAAGCTTAGCTGGTGTTGTCATTTCTCCACATAATTGGTCGATGCTCGGAACCGGAATAAGACCACACTGTGGTCCAATATGTTGTATACAGTGTACAAAAAACTATGAGCCAAGATCCTTCCGAAAAAAAAGCTGTAAAACTAGTGTTTTGCAATATTATAACCAGTATAAATGAGTCCCTCCAGACTCAATCACAGAGATGGGCAGCCAAAAGAAAACGGGCGCTCACCCAGCGGTCTCACCAAAGAAAACGGGAGCTGGGGTGTGACTCACACAACAAGGAAAACAGGGGGGGTTGGACTCCAACACTGCTCCAATCTCGAAAATCGCTTCCCTGCTGACTTCGACAACAACTACACAAGTGATGTTTAGTTTGTCTTGTGTATATAACAGTGTTTATATGTTTATAGACAAGGAAAAATTAAGAGGTCATGATTGTGTTTAAAGTTTGTTTCTTCTAGATTACCTGTTTATTAAGGAAACGATATATGGTCTAAGCTTTCAATATATATTAACAGTGTACATTTATATATGTGTAAGTAATATTCACGTTGTGATTTCAGTTATACAGTGGACATTATAGTGTATAGTATAATGAATGAAGTGTTATAACATCGTTATTTACGATTAAATCATCGTTGTCAGGCTGACACAGCAAAAACTCAGCATAATAAAACACCAGCTACATGTACTGTGTACCTTCATGGTCATTGGACCCTGAGGTTAAGCTTAGTAGGTAAGAGTATTGTCTTGACTCGATTATTGCTGCCTTATGTCATAACAAAAAACTCAGCTGTTATAGCCGTACAGTTGTTATTTTTTAAACACACTAAGTGTGGTCGCTAGAATTTTCAAATATACCATTAAAATGGGGGACTTGTTTGAAAAACTCAGTTTCAGTCTTTACAGACTAAAGATTACACAATTAGAAATTTTAATTTCAGTCTGTATAGGGATTAATCAAGATACAAACATTGATTTTGTTGATCTTGAGGTCACAATTAGAATTATTTACACAACGTCTGGAATTAATTAATTCAGACATACACATTATGAAAATAAATTTCTTAAATCAGATCCGCTGAGGATGGATAATTAAAATGTTTTGGAACTTTAGTAAATCAACAATTAAGGTGGACAGGGGAAGTACGGCTATCTGCGCAAACAAAACTCTGTCACAGAGACCTACTGTAACAAGCCACCCAAAATTGTTTTTCAGACGTCAGGCATTTAAGAATCACTTTAGGACAATTTAGTCTCTAGTTCTCTAGGTGCTAAATATGACCTAAGACAGGTGATGGTTTATCTGTGGTTTATTGTACAAGATAAGTTGTCTCCACAAATAATTGAACGATTAAATATTATGTTCAATTAAAAGCTATGTCACTTGTGAGGAAATTAGTAATGGTTTTACAAACAATAGTTTTCAGCATGCAAGCATCAACGAGACAAGATGGAAAAATCCACAAATCGTGGATACAACCTTCTATCAGTATAAAAAGCGTATACTACTCCACTAAACCACTAATGGGAAATCCCATATAGGCATTTATTCAAGCTGTGATAATACCAACAGACAGTTAAACAAAACTGTCGCACATAAACGTACTCCAAAATGTGTACTTTGTGATGGAAAAACACTGTTGGTCACAGTTATGTATTCAATACAACTTCCCAAAATATGGAGGCGCGTAAAAACGTGTTCACAGCTGAAAAGGTGCATCAAAGTGTTTGGTGAAACACAAGGGGAGGTAAATGCTCATGAAGAGTGTCGTTTAATGCATAGGGTATGCATCATACAGCCATTATGCCAAAATACTTTCGACTGACAGCAGAAGACTTCCACAGCATCAGAAGTCAACAAGCAAACTGCTTAAATGTGGAGAGATAGTTTAAAGCAACTGCTCTCCCGATAGCTCGAGTGGAGTTATCTAATTAATTACACAAAACCAATGTGCAAACACTATTTGATCAAGGCTCACAAACGGTCCTTTATAAGAGATAACAGTGTTTGCCGAAAACTGAATAAACAAACCTATGCCAAAATACAGTTAGATTATAGCTGTTTTTTTTTCCCACATTTTGGTAAACAGACATATGACCTAGCCCAGAATCACTGTTGGTTAGAAACAGAAAAGAAAAAGACAGTAGAAGCTGTGGTGTTAGTGATGATTAGCCTAAGTCTGTGCAGATCCAGGGATTAAAAAGAGAAACAGTTTGCCTGCAATGAAAGCAGCTAAGATCAAAGTTAGCCTGTCCTGACATACAGAAGGACACATTAGTCCAATTGTTTAATCATGGGAAGGTGATTATTATCACTGTTTTGTGCAAAATTTGTAAGTAAACATGAGGTTCACTTGTGAAAACAGCAAGGAGGCCACATGATATGTGGTCCCATTCCCTCTCAAGTGGGAAAGAAGAAGCTGATATGGATTCAGTGGAAAATGTACTAGTACGAGAAAACCGCTGATTCATGTACACGTGCATAAATTATCATTCACTGGAAGAAATGAAATGAACCAGTTGATAAGTTGTGGGATTAGATGCGATAGGTAGATGTAATACCTAAGCCACAAGAGTCTTCAGAACTTATATCCAATATTTGGACACGTCAAATATAAAGATGGACAGTATGGGTTAGGTTACCATGGGGGAAATTAAATACAACCACATATACGTAGCAAATTATCGCCTGGCTTTTCGGACAGATGAAAAGCACAAATTACTGTGCTTCAGGTGAATCCAGAGCTCACTGACTGTTAATGATAAATATCATACAAGAACAGTTGGACAACAAATTCATTGGAGGAAATAGTCGAAGATAAGTTGAAGACAGATGCTCATTATCTTCCCGCACCATGGAGTCAGAAAAGATTCTGAAACCACTCCCATACGTGTTGTTGTATCATAATTGCATCGCACGTGCAAATAAAGATGTAGCAAGTTCTTAATGACTGTCTGATGGACCGGGACCCTCACTAACTGAGAGCGTGGAGACGTGCTTATGAATTCGCACGAAACCCATATGCCTACACGGCATGATATTTCAATGCTTTCTTAAGAGTAGGACTACAAGAAATAGTAGAGATTATACTCGATTTCTTGTGGCCTGAAAATCCACATGATCCTCTCAATGTCTGTGAAAAACTTTCGTTTTTTCCAAATCAGTATTATTTGGTGCATCATCCTCTCCATTCTTACTTGAGCTACTCTAAATACACATTTGAAGAAATCTGAAGTCCTTCAAGAAATCTTTAAAAGAAAGTTCTATGTGGACAATCTCAAGGTTGCGTGAAATAAAGAGGAGGATTGAAAATCCTTATTCAGAGAAGCTAACAGGAGATGAGGAAGCAAATATGCCTCTAGGATGTGGATACTAATTCAAAGCAGTTAAGGGAACGTATCAAAGAAGATTTCCCTGAAGCGGAAATTCCTGATTGCAACCAATATGCTGGGAACTTAATTGGAAACAACGGACTGGATACTTTGAGTCTCAAAAGGATATTAAACAATATAATCATGCAGTAACCTCACTAAACGTAGTACGTTTACTGTAAGAGGTATCAAAATGTTTTGATCCTCTAGGACTCGTCTCACCAATACCATATAAAGGGTAGAATGATTATTGCATGACGCATGGAAGCTCCAAATTGGTTGGGTGAAAAATTGCTCTAGAAATGAGTCAAGATGGGATGAAAATATCCAGGGAGTTTTAAGCAATTCATCAAAATTAAGTTCCCAGACAAATAGGTCAAGAGGGAAACATAGTACCCATTTACATGTGGTCATGTGATTGCGAAACCAGGGGGTATGGCGCTTGTGCTTACATGAGTAATGCTTGAAGGAAGTACACTAATTACTTCAAAGGCCAGGGTTAGCAACCCTTGAAGGTCAGAACAGTACCACAATTGGAACTGACAGCACTAGGTAGGTACAAAATTAGCTGTAACTGTCTATCTCAAACAAGGTACTTGATCATTCTCACTATTGAAAAAACCGTGATCTGGAGGGATAATGAAGCAGTTCTCCAGGTGGTTTAAGAAATAATAAGAGTAAGTTGGTCTATGTACAGAAACAGAGTAGCAGAAATAAAATGAGATGCAGAGAGATTATCACTTTCTTCAGTCTCTTACCCAGAGAATCCAGTGACATGTTTGTCACGTGGTGTCCCACTTAAGAAATTTGTGGATAATAAATTATGGCTTCCACGGACCGAACTGGCTTCAAATGAAAATAACTGGCTCGGCAAAAGCTCACATTATGCCAGAATGAAACAGTCTGCTTGAACACAGCAGGAATAAGTTGTGTAAATACTGCAGAACAACAGAAAATAGTCATTGTGGATCTAAATACTCATCTTTGGGTAAACTCTTATGAGTTAAGCTCTTGCTTTAAATTCATTAATATGAAATAAAACCTGATTTGATGTCTTGTGAACCCAGTAAATACTGGGTGAAACTAATACAGAAGATGTTTTGCTCTACAGAATATAATTTCTGGGAAGACACAAGATAAATCCCCACAGAAATGTCATGATTAATTCTTTAGGAATTTATCTCGACTCAGAAAAGATTATAAATTGTCGAGGAAGAATTCATAATTCGTCACTACCTAAAGAAGCCATTCATCCAAATTGATCCCCAAGAATCATTGGCTAACAAAACTGATTGTGCAAAACGCCACAGTAAACGTCGTTACATGGTGGGGTAGATGACACATGTCATATACGTCAATCCTAACTGGATAACCTAAGGTCGACAAAGTGTGGAAAAAGCAAATAAAAGGGGACTGTTATTATTGTCGTCACTAGATATGCGAGATGTCAGTATCCAGGTTCCACCTCCATTCCCTCTGAAAGAGTTTGTCATATCTCCATTTGGGGGTGAACAGGTGTTAAATTACGCTGGACCAAATAATTTAAACAAAACAGTTGACAAAGTGCCCATCAAGGGGTACATCTGTTTGTTCACTTGTGCTACGAACTAGTTCAGGAATCTAGAGTAGCCACTGACATGTCCTGCTGAAACCTTTATCAACTTATTCAGAAGGTTTGCAGCCCAGGAAGGGATGTCCGATGATTGATTTCAGTTATGCAAACGAACTTTGTTGCTGGTGCTGCTTATATAAGCAAAGATCTTTGATCACAGGAAGTACATACAGATGCTGAATCAACGCAGTGTTCGTTGGAGATACATTCCTCCTAAATCTCCATGGACACGGCGGGGGATTTTATGAATGAATGCTCGGCATTGTGAAACGTTGTTTAAGGCAAGACTCTTCATAGTCAGAGAAAAATTCCGTTACAGTTGCTTGTGACTGAAATAGGAAAAACAGAAGTCAACAAAGACTATAACTTATGTTACGATGATCTGACAATTTAGGAAAGGGTTAAGTCCATTCATTTACTCATGGCAGAAGGCTCGAACCTGTTCTCCCATGCCTGTATTAAAGAAATCATAGAGGATCCTACTTATTTCTAACCCTGAGCAACTATCTGACGTAAATTCAAACTCTAATAAAGTGATTGAACGTTGGGAGAATAATTTGGACGGCGAGAGGCTATCTCACCTATTGAGAGAACCTTCGATGAGCTGGTTTTCCTGAAAATCATAAGTTCCTTAAGAACTGGTGGACATGACATAGTGATTATCGACAATGATGGTCGATGGTCCCAATGGCCATTGGAAAAAATTGTGACCATATATTCCTGATGCAACTGGAATCCACCAGGAAGTTGATGTTTTAAGCAAAGGTTTGTAGTGAATAAGCGGACAATAAATAATACTAGTGCGTTTAGAATTACACAGTGTTGAAAACAAAATTAGTTGATTCTCCAGAAAACACACAGATAAAAGCAGTTCAGGAAAGACAAGCAGCAGTGGTGGCGAGTGAGAAAAACAAATAAATGTTAAGTGATGAATAGTTCACCTGCAGCAACTCCGCCCGCCCCCCAGTGTGAGAAATTTTCTCCAGGAGGGGGTTATCAGCCCCCTTCAGCCCCTTTCAGCCCTGAGGGGCCCCAGGGACCTCTCAGAAGGCAAGCAGTCTTGTTTACTGCTACAGTGAGTAATTGATCACTGAGGCCGTACGAGTATGCGACTGTGGTCAACCGACATTGCTCTTGCAGTCCAGTGTTGCAGAGTTGTATTTTAATTAGGACAGTACATCTCTTACTTTAGCAGGACAATTAAGGAAATTCCTGCTCCCACTTCGTTACCATAAGTAAAGTAGAGGACATTGTTGTTCTTATGCTTAAGACAGCAAGAATCAAACCTTCTGCTTTGCTTCATCGAAGAAGTGGCACAAGGAAGCAAAAGTACTAGGTCAGCTTTTTTTTTGTGCAAGGGCAGTGACGGCATTGGGGCCGCGTGGCGTCTTCAGATTTACTTTTGTCTCTACTGAGAGTAACACTGACGCCTAGGATAACCAAACAAAGAACGATCTGTGCGTTAGTGGAACAAATGTGTCTCATAAAACCAATATAACACTTAATTAGAGTGTGATCAGCTTTCTACAGTGCTAACATTGTGAACAATACAGGGAAAAATCTTGTGGAACAGTGTACAGTGTGCGTTTTCTAGACAATGGAAGACGTGGACATCAAGGACACTTTCAGCTTCTAACAAGTCACGATATCTGTCGAAGGTGTGAAGAACACCATGCTCACGTACAAGGCAAGGTTTGTTACGATTTCTTGTAGTACGGGGGACTGCGCAGTTCTTGAGTCGCAAGGAGTTTGTAATCAACCTATTGGTCGGCAGTAAGGTGTGGACTTGAGTCCAAACAAGTATTATTTGTCAGCCATTCAGTGAATGAAATATGCTGACATAACACCCCCCTAGAAAATAACACAAACCACAACAGGTAATTTATAATCTTACAATTATAATTCTTGACAGCCCGTTGTGAGATGGTTTTTCGACAGCTTCTAGACCTCGTCGGCAGGGGCGGCTGTGCAGGCCGATGAGTTGTCTTTAAGTTAAGTTTTCACTGTTTAGCTTAGCTGGTATTGCCATTTTCTCAACACTCTCCTCCTCTCTCCCTCCCCTCCCTCACTCCTCCCCTCCCCTCTCTCTTTTTCCCTCCCTCTCTCTCTCCTTACCTCCCTCTCTCCTTCCCTCCCTCTCTCTCTCCTTTCCTCCCTCTCTCTCTCCTTTCCTCCCTCTCTCCTTTCCTCCCTCTCTTCTCTCCCTCCCTCTCTCCTCCCTCTCTCTCTCTCTCTCTCCCTCCCTCTCTCTCTCTCTCTCTCCCTTCAGTCGCTTCCCCTTTTCACCCTCTTTTCGGAAAGGACAGGAAGATAACCATAAAATATATTTTACATTTTTTAAATTTTTACCCAAATAACCGGTTCTCATTAAGTACCCGCCAGTACCAAATAGACATCTGCTCTAATACCCCATCTCCAGCACCCCCTTTCTAGCCCTTTGGTACCCCTTCATTACATCTAGTATTCTGTAATTACCTCACAGGCCCCTTAACTGTTCTTCAGTTCATTTTAAATATCTTCCATAATACTTTAACTACGAACTTTAACTTTTAACCACAGTCCGGTACCACTTGGCTACTCTCCTGGTCCCCTTAAATATCATCCAAAATGTATGCAGCAGTTGGGTGTCTTTACTGACAAAACTTTTCTCCTGCTCTGCACGCTTCTGAAGATAAACACTGAGATTACTAAATATTGATACAGTTGAAGGACTGATCACTGTCTTTGCTTCACTGCTTCTGCTGTCTCTAATACTTAGACGATCAGTATTCGAAATGAAACAAACAGGCAGCCACTAAACGTTCCGACAGTTATGATAATCTGATTGTCGGACTGAATTGAGTTCGCAATTGTCCTTTTACCTTTGTAGTGGATACGCACAAAATGATGGTAGCAAGTGTTCATTGAGCTGAATGTACAGATTGTCCAGCTATTTTTTTGAATGGTGAAGCTCAACAAACATTAGCATCCCTGAATTTTTTAATTCCTAGCATTTTCGCATGAGCCTAGGCACTCTTTCGATTTGCGGAAAACATGGATTAATCATAAAAGACTGAAGTAATGAGTGGATCGTGTCAACCGTATTCCACTGTAGCTTTGGCCCTCTGTAGAACTTATGACAAGATAATGAAGTGAACGTATATGGAATGATGGAGAAGGGGAAGGGGGGGGGAGATGTGCCAGTAGGGCTCCCAATATAAAATGTAATGCAAGGTCATGAGCGATATTTTTCTGCCACAGCGATTTGGCTTAGTTATTTTATATTGAAGCTCTAAATCGTGTGGGTATACAGAGCAATGCACAATAAGTAATGAAGGGAGATGGAAACAACTTGGGCCACGAATAAACAAATATTTCAAAATAAAATTCTGGAAAAATACTTTTTTTTATATCTTTTAATTCTGTTACGATTTTTTTAACCATATTATGCGACAATTTTTACTTTTTAATAACACTCAATAATTAAAATACTATGATAATTGTAACTTGGTGTATGAATGTCAAATTCAAATTCTAGAATTGAAGATGGACGACCCAAGATGTACAAGAAGAAGAACAATTCCACATGGTGGCCAAAATTCTCCTTAAAATATTTTATTTTTTGCCTTTTTTTTCGGAAATATTTTTTATCCACCTTTAAAATCTTTAATCCTTTCTAGATCAGGAAATTTATTCCTCTCTAGATCAGAAAGATTTTTGCACACAATATTCTTATGTTTTCTAAAGAAACCAATTGCCAGCGTTTCTACTTTCGCATTTCTTTTTAAATTTAGATTCTTTGTATTTTTTTTCCTAAATCTCATTTTTAAAAAGCTAAAATGATGCATTTTGTTCAAAGTATTTGTATGAAAATTCATTCAGCTTGCTTATTTTGAGTGGTTCAGTTTCTGATTTACTCGAAAAAAAGTTGCCACAAAAAAAAAAAAAAAAAAAAAAATTGGCCAATCTTCTGAACTTACTCAGTAGTAACTGATGTCACATTAGTATTCGATAAAAATCAGATTTCTAGTCTGCCTATTAACGAAAGGATATGACATATCTAACTACCCGAAAGTTTTTAAAAAAAAAAAAAAAAATAGAAAAAAAAATTTTAAAAAAAAAAGGGATGACAATAACAAGGAAATCCCAACTGTCAGCTTTACCAAAAAACAAAACTTAAGTATTACGAAAAAATTTCCCGATCATAGAGAAATGTCTAAAAAAGATGACTTCCTATCTCGGGTATGGTAGTAAAAATACAAGGGGACTGATATCCTATATCAGACTTATTTTTTCGTAATTTTGGCCCCAATGGGGTAAACATGTTAACGTAATAACATTTTAGCAGAACCTGTTAATGCGAGTTTAATTTTAGGGGAAATTACTATAATAATTTATTTTTAGTGAAAATTTTTAAATTTAAAAAAGAATGCGGGCGGTATGAACCCTGCCGAGTGAAGATAATGAAAAACTTATGATATTGGTACCGAAAAATTTTATGAGATTTATTCATCCCGTAAAGAAAGACTCATATAAAGAATTTTACATTTATTGAATGAAACTAAAATCTAAAAAAAAATAATGTTTTCTGAAAACAAAAAACTGGTGCACACAAAATTAATTATTGGATAACCAGGCGATTTGAAATGAAAAATATCAAATGTAATTTAAGTGAAAGCTTTTCTAAAAAGTGTGAGAAATTTACGCGTAGAAGCTCAATAGGAAGAAAGGAAAGGGTCTTGATATGCGGGAAATAGTAAATACAAATTCAGGTCTTTTAAAAAACGGCAAATGTTTAAAATAATACAGATTTTAATTAGTGTTTAAACTAAGTGAATTTTTAATACACAAGGTATATAAATCATGGATCTCCTCCTCAAAACGTGACTACGTTGGTTAATACCAAACCAATATATTAAAATGTAGATTTTTGTATTACATCAATGTCGGAGCCATTAGTAACATGTTTTGAAAGGAGTTAAAATGACCAATGTGAGGCGGGTTGTATTTGAGATTAGTTTTAACTTTATATCCAAATAAATTTCCACCTACTGTTTTGCAGTGCGTTTTGTGTGAGGATAATGTTTGCGTTTCAAGTAATGTTTTAAAGAAAGTGATTTTTGTTTTATGTTTAAGAGGTTTGCTGTATCATTTTAAAGGGATTGTAAAATTTTTTACTCCATTTTCAGTAATGTAGATCACTTATTTAATCAATCAACATTGCTGCTGCAAAGTGAAGAGGAAGTAGTTCAAATGTATTAGTGTGATCCTTCACAAGTTTCATTTCCGGCTGTGAGACTATTCTTCCGGGGGTTGTTTCTCTTTTCACCAAGTAAAAGAGAGATGCTTCCTGCGGGCCTGCTACTACGTTTCTGGTGAAAAGTGTGCAACTACCACTACCACAATCAACGCCATCAAAACCACTCTCAAAACAACCACCAAACTGTATCACCCATCCTTACTGCTGTCACTTCTAATATCTCACTATCATCACTACTACCTAAGCTCCCGCCAACCCTACTATTCTGCACACTATCATCCTCACTTCACTTGTGCCAAATAGCCCAATCACTCCTCACTATTACAACCCAACCCCCCCGCAACTCCCCCCACCGCCCCCCACTAACACCCCCCACCATCACTACCACTGCCGCCACCACATTTACCCTGCCTGTGACTATCAGCCAATTAAACTGAATGTAAGCGGGCGAGATATCTTAAGTCTTCGTGTTCAGCTTTCTGTTGGTTCCAGCGTTATGAGTTGAAAAGGGTAAAAGTCTAGTGCCGATACAGATTTTAATTTTAAATAAATTTTTTCAGATTCAGGAGAGAGCTGCGAGAATTATTCTAAACATTATTAAACATTTTGGCACTTGTCTGACTGCCCCCAGTTCTTATACATTTTCCTTTGATTATTTTTAGAAGCAATTTGAACTATCATAGTTATAAAAAAAGCGTTAAACCTACAAGTCATTTCAGCGCAGCAAGGCAGGGAAAGGGTGCAGGGGTATTGGGGTAGCAAGAGGAAAAAGGATTATCAGTAGGTCATGGGGGCATAGGGGCAGGTCAGGGGTAGAGGGTAGCAAGAGGTTGAGGTAGAAAGGGTTGTGAGTAGTGCTAGAGGCATCAAACAGAGTTTGTGTAGTAAATCAATTGCTGTCAAAAAGTCAATGAAAGAGCTGGTTAAAGGAGGGTCCGTCAGCAAGAAGGAAGGTAATGAACTACCAAACAAAGAATAATAAGCATATTTTAGTTCAGCTGTCATTATGCTGCCTCGCGTCCACGAATAAATTTTTCGGGTTATCTTAGGTGGTTTACATATGTTAGGTAAATATGATATTTGTACTTATGTGTACCTGTACCTAAATAAACTAGCTGACTTTTCTAATCATAGAAGAATCTAACATTCACTGGAGACTATATAAATCACCTATCATGTGAAAATTTAATTAAAAAATTAAACATTCATTAAATAATGATTTAAAAAATTAAAGCTAGACTAAAAAACTACAGCCCTTACATTTTTAGAAAAATTAACCCCAGGCAATGCATCTGTAACTAACTTGTTGACTTGGATACTTCTATAGTTCACCCAAATTGTGATTGGTTTTAGTTTTTTTTCCACTGTTTCGTCTTTTTCGTCCCATCCCGGAGATTCCTGACGCCGGTGAGGAGCTCGTAATCCATGGAATTGGTCCTGATCAATTCGCCGAATCGAACATAATTGCCTTCCATTCCCTAAGAGCTATAAGATTCCCTTGGTTTTTTGCGCTCCCATTTTTCAATAATGTAAATATCTGTTTTGGTCAGTGACTACATTAAGTTATGGGACGTCAGTCATTATGGGGGCCCTAACTCCATGATATCTTGTTTCAGGATATTTTTTCCTCCATATTTTGAAAACAGCTCTATGTGCTGTTGGAGAGAGAAACAAGGTAACATTCATGATTGGATTCAGGTAAACTGGTTAGGTGACTTGAGTCCCTTTAGGGCACTTCCCACCCCGGTGAGAATGTTGCAGGTTGAAGATTTTTTTTATAATCAAGGGGGGAAGC